>JAMAJY010000003.1:55449-165871 GCA_023628775.1 Lecanicillium sp. S3808 | reverse complement strand
TACTAACTCTTTTTTTTTACACCTTTAAATTTTTTTTTTTTTTTTTTTTTTTTTTTTTTTTTTTTTTTTTTTTTTTTTTTTTTTTTGCGAGGCAGTTTGCAAGTATTATGGCTTGATAATGAGCATGGCTCGCTCAACTTTATTGTTCTGGTACGCACGAGGATTAGCGTCATGCGTGAAGGAGGTGCCTGGCCGTTGGCGCATGTGAGCCATGGCTGAGCTTATCCGTGTGGCTTGTTGGAGAAAAAGTGTCCCCTGCTGGCAGGTTGTAAGTGGGTGCAATGTCCCTCGACGTCTGATCCACAGCACTTGTAGACAAAACAGAGGGCGGACGAGAAAGGTCCTGGCCGCATAATAAAAGTAGATTTCACGGGAAAAGACGAATAGTACTTGAAAGGTTTGCGGGTCTATCAAGAAGTAAGTTGGGCTGTCGGAGAGAGAGGGTTTCAAGCGATGGCATATTACCGATAATATATTGCAATCCTTCGAATACTGGCTCGATCGATTCATGTTGCTCTCAAGATGTGGCGTCCAAGTACGTTGGAGCTGGGTGTACGTCTGTACTCGTATGCATCCGTGCTGGGCGAGCACGCCAATAGATGTCGACAAAATGACTCTTCGGATGAGACGACGCCTGAGACGGAAATATCGACTTTCTTTCAAGTGCTCGGCGAATCAGCCAATAAATTACTACCTGTCAGCAAAATGGTCCTTCCACACCGTTCACAAGGCAAGCGGCGCCGTTGCGACGCAATCGCGGGGTTTGGACGGAGAGGCGCCACGAGGCACTGGGGTTCGGGCGCCACCGTTAGGCGATTCAAGCCTCTCAGTGTCGCAGTCGAACACTATTCGTCTGCACAGTAGGTCGCCAAAAGGTACAGACGACGATACGAATGCTCAAGACTGTGACATAAGCAACACTAAACTTTTTAGGGAGGCAGTTTTCGTCATGTTAAAGATTTGGCGTAGTTTCCTTGACATGTAGCAATGTACTCCGTATTGCACCTGCTTTCCTGTCAATTGTGAAGGATTCGAGCGGGTGGCCTGATGACAAGTGGCTTGGGCTGCTGGCGAGACCGCCTTGTCTACACCCCTCCCTCCCCCAGCCGTCCATTACGAGTAGCGCCAACAGCGTGCTATCCGCAGTGGTCATGCAGCAGGCGGTCCCAAAAAGCTGGTAAGAAAGCGGCGGGATGTTACTCTTTGCGAAGCCGCTTTTTTATTCGTAGTGCACAACAGCCGTTTGGCAGTCCTGAGAGAGGGTAAGAAGAGTGAGATACAAACGATGCACTGAAGCCCTCAATAAAAGCCACAGAAAGGCGGTTCTGGCGAGTAGCTTGTCCCTGTTCCCTCGGTCCCGGCCCTCTTGATGTTGCTTACTCGTCAGTGCGGTGTTTTGTAGTTTTGTACTGTAATATTGTACTGGAGCCTTTCGAGATGAGGAAGGGGGCGTTTGCTTTCGACTTCTGGGTCTCATGTCTAGGCGCACATCTCTTTGCGCCGACCCCGAGCTTATCGAGCTGGGTTGCAAAGTGTGGTATGTACATCCACACCCGCCACCCCGCGGCAACGGGACACAGTCCATTTTGGTTAGCCAGTGAGGAGACGCGCGCGAGCCCACAGCCAACTGTTCCACGCCCAAAAATGACGGCCCAGTCAATTCGTCATGCAAGAAAGGATGAGAGCTGCTGGCAGGACCGACAGCAGCCTCATACTTGTGGATTGGGGACTGAAAAAGAGGTGCTTACTCGCCCTCGTCTGGATAAGATTAGCTCTCTGCGAACATTTGAGAGTGGTTCTATGGTCTTGGGGTTATGTTCTGAATGCTGGCTTGCTGGAATCTCACCCCGGCACGAGCGAAGTACGGTCTTGGATCTTAAACCAAGATTGTAAAGAATCGGAACAAACAGGAAAATTCCGTTAGTAAACTTGTGCCCACACCGTCTTGCTTCGTTGATTTGCATTACGCATTGCAAATATCCTGATCTTGTGCTTTTGAGAGACGGCCGGACGGTTCCGAAGTATTGCGTTCCAGACTCATACGGGTTCTACCTCGTGAATAGTCACGGTCAAAGTGACAATAAGTCTACCAGTAAGCACCAGAGTACGGAGTACAGTATGTGCTCGTATGACTTGATAATGCGACTGAATCAAGCTGGGCTTTGCAGCCAGAAGTTAATTACTCTTCTTCCTGTGGTTGGCAGGCCCAAATCAACCAAAAGGCGAAAGGAAGAGTGGGCGAAGGATGACCTTCTCTCCACACCCCCGTGCCCCCTGTCAGTTTCGTGCTCCACACGAGCCGTGAGGGTGCTTTCTCGTCCCTGCAGTGTCATTGTGTGCTTGGCTTTCAGCGGCCAGTAGTCTGTAGGGGCAGAAGATACGAGTAATAACGGGCGGGCAGGCAATCGACTTTTGCGGAGCCCTTTTTTAGTGTTGGTGAGCCATGGCCGGAGGGCGCTAGCAGCATGTGCTTGTTCCAGCCGACGATTGTTGTACGTAGTACAACAAGCACGACGTATTCTGGAGTTCGCCGTTGACGGGTACTCTCCATCGCCCACATACGCCACATACCCCGTTCCGCCTGGCTGGTCGTGGAGTGTCAATGGGCAGGCAAGCCATCAAGCCACCAAAAAGCCATTCAACAGCAGGAGCTGGGACAAGTCAGGGCTGAGGACAGCCCTTTCGAGTTAGCCAGCGAGGATTGCTCTTTGTCTCCAGGCGTGAGATCGAGGCGTTGATGGTATGCGGGCTTTGGCGACGCCAACGCTAACTCAAAAAGACGCCATTGGGGATGCGGAGAGCCACGCGAGAATGAACCTCTACTGTGCCCATACGCTTGAGGCTGGAGTGTTGTAGAACAGATGCAGAAACTAGCTGCGCCGAGAGAAGAGCAAAGCTTGAACTATCCGCGAAGTCTAATGCTACTCGTTTCCTGCTTTCTCGTCTCGTTTATCGCTGATGACAGTATCGATTCTTGATGACGCTAAGAGGAGTGCGTTTTCCTTCTGCTGCTCTTGACACTATTAGGCAAGGATGAGCTTGGTGTTGCTTGCTTCTTACTCGTACTTCTTGACCTGCTATTACTATCCCAATCCCAAGACGGGGAACATGCAGCACTCTGCAAAATAAAGTAGCAATACTCGTAGTCGCTCATTAAATTCTCGGTATCCGCGGGTACTGCGGTTTGTCGAGGCAGCGGAACCTGCCACAAGCGTACCAGTACTTAGGTACATGCGACGAACAGTTGCCCTCAAGCGCCAAGGGACCTTGACTAGGCGAGCGTGAGCACTGTCACAGGGCCGGGAGCTGCGTGATCTTAAGGGCCAGGAAAGGGATTGATGAATAAAGTAACATTTAAAAAAAAAAAAATAGAAAGGGCAAAAGGCAAAAGGCAATACTGGGCGGTGAGTACTTTGTTTGATGGAACTTCACCGCGGCAAGAGCGACAAACGCCATGCCTTCCTGTCACTGCTGCGGTCAATTACCTAGGCACTGCTAACTACATAGGTAGGCACCTAGTATAGGTACCCACTTGCAACGCAGTAGACGGATGAACTGGAAACTTAACAAGGTTCCAAACTCATGCTGGCCGGGCGAGGTTAGGAGGTACGACCATGCACTACAGTGGTACTGCGGAAAATAGTGTCCACGCCTCAGGCGACGAGGTGCCACCCGAGGGTCCGTACGTACCATTATCATGCGCTCCACGAACCAGCGACCAAAATACTCGTAAATGATGGGCTTGCCGGGACATGGTTTATTGAGAGACATGTTTATTCAGTCGGTTAGACGTATGTATGCGGTTTTATTATTACAGCGCTAAAGTTATACGTATTGCACGGCAGCTTGCCATCGACGCTGCAATGTAGGCTGGTGGGTGCCTAATGGCGAATACCCGTACGTCCAAGAGTCAAGACCACCCTTGTACAAAGCACACAGTAGCTGTAAGGCCACTATGTCGTATTTTAACCACGACTACAGAACCGGCTAGCGCGTTTGTTGGATCATTCGTCTGTCCAGTCATTTTGCAAGTTCAAGGTACTGTATTCGCCTCGCATCGGTCGAGAAAGCAACAACGGCCGTTCGACCTCGACCTCTGGACTTGTCTGACCACACCCCCGTCCCTAACCTACGAGTACTATGGTACGAGTAGGAGGGTAATTACGACTAGTCAGGCCTGGGGCCAGAGCCGAACCGGCTGGCAACAAGTCGACGAGTCAAGCACACTTTTTTTTTGTTTTGCCTTTCCTGCAGTGCTCGCCTACGGAGTACAAAGTACGAGTACCCCATCGCAGCCGCGGGCTGGAGACGGAGAGGAGACCTGGAAAAAGAGATACATACGGACGTACATTGGTACGCTGCTCCACCACTCCCGCAGCTTGACATTCCGCCTTTCCACAGGCCCACCTTCCACCCTCCCCACTACACCCCTGCCCACACGCCCACCCTGGCAGGCAGCCCGCTACCTGGATAGGATAGGTTTAGGGCCTGCAGCAGCTTCTTTTCTTGTCCCTCAACCCAACCAACGCCCGTTTTCAGGTACCTGTGGCTCTGCTGCATCTGCATACTTGGTGCAAGTACACCCTCGTAAAGCACCGGCGCATCTGGAAAAGGGTGTGAGGTAAGTAAGTTGGGAAGGTTGACTGACAGAGAAGGTTCTCCGTCCTCCGGACTCTAATTATGTACCTACCAGGTTATATTCAAACATACTAATACATACATACAAGACGGTCCTCCATCCTCTTGCTCGGCTCGAGACCTTCTTCTTCTTGACATCTCTCACCCGTCTTTCTCTGTTTCTCACTCTCTCTGCCATTCATCTTTACACTTTTACATAAAGCAAGTCACTCCCCCTCGCTTTGTTCTTTGCAAAGCCAGCCCTTTTACACAGCAGCTGTCTTGCTCCGCGTCGGGACCCTTCCATTCCACAGAGACACACCTCGCGCACCGCACCCTGCCAAAGGCACCTACCTAGGTACCAGTTGCGCCTCGACTTCTTATTCCGGTCTTTGTCGCCAACACACTCAACCACAACCACAACCACAAGCCGCGTCGCCTTGACTACGCCTCCCGCAGCCTCGTTTGTTGTTCTTGCCTCTTCTTACTGGAAGAGACCAACAACAGCGACCTACGGCCCATTTCCCTAGGCTTTGTCCATACGAAATGGACGCTCTTACTAGTTTCTCTTCGCGGCGTCCTGCAGCGGGTGCACTTCCAACCTTCTCTCTCCCTCCTCCCAATTCTGACGTTCCCAGTATGTTACAGTTGTCCCCCGTCATCTTTTATCTTTTCATCCTTCTTTCCAAAGAAAATTTGTGTCTTATTAGCCTCTATGCCGCCAAAGCTAACTTTGAAACCACCCAAAGGAACTTCCGACGGCCTTAGCCCTAGCTTGTCCAGCGTACATACAGGCGGCTCGCAGGCATCGCATCACCAGTCCAACATGCAGCAATACACGTACGGCGGCCAAGTCCAAGGAGGGTGGGCTTCGGGTGGCGGCTCATCGTATCATGCACAGGGCCAACAGCCCATGCCTCAGTCGCCATACGGCCGACAGTCCATCTATGGCCAGGGCAACATGGCATTTGCCAACCCGCGAAGCTCCCAGTCTCCTGCCACTGGCGCCGAAGGCTTGCCTGCGCCGCCTTTTGATCAGGTTCACCAGTCTTATCACACAGGTGCCGGTCACGATGGCCACGCCATGACTACTGGTGCCCCGGCACATGCTGGGATCCTCACAACCCAAAACTCTACCCAGCCGCCTACGCCATCCAGCGCCACCGCCCACGTCAACCCTTATGCGCAAACGCGACCTCCCAGCAACCCGAGCTACTACACCTCTTCAGGTCCCTCTCAGCACCAGAATTTCTCGTCATATCCACCGCCGCAACATTCGCCTACCCAGACGTCGCCGACAACCGCTGGTCCGGGCTCACGCGGCCTGGGTTCTGTCTCTGGACAGCACGGATACCGATCTTATGGCTCCTATCAGCAGCTGCCAACCATGGGCGGGCCCGTCATGTCTAATATGCACCAGCCCGGTAGCCAGATGTCCATGATTCCTGGAATGGGAGTTGGGCAAGGCTACGGTGGTCACGCCATGGTCTACGGCCACAATCAGCCACAGCCACAGTCGGAACGGCCCTTCAAGTGCGACCAATGCATCCAATCCTTTAGTCGCAACCACGACTTGAAGCGCCACAAGAGAATCCACTTGGCTGTCAAGCCTTTCCCCTGCTCCTTCTGCAGTAAGAGCTTCTCACGCAAGGACGCTCTCAAGGTAAGCACAATCAAAGTTTATTAAAGTTTCCCAGCCACCCGCGAGGTTAACTCGACGCGTGCTGGGCGCGCGCCGAGAATAGGCTTTGGAAACTTTAGGTTGGAGTCATTGATGCGCTGACACAACAATACAGAGGCATCGATTGGTCAAGGGATGCGAGGCCAAGGGGTCAGATGGCGCCGATGACGGCACACATGGCCGCAACGGGGTCACGGATGACGAGCGAAAGGAAGTTTAGAGGAGACAGCCGCCTGGAAAAAGGCGCTTTTCCGCGCCGACCACATGGTCAAGACACCTCTGCTCCTTTTCGCAGCATACCAGAATGAAAATAACTGTACACAAGTACTTGGGGCTTATGATGGGAGATGGAAGCGTAATTGTTTTGCTTTTGGGACATGATTTGGAAAGCCAGCCGCACAGACGGCGACAGAATTGTTTACTCGGCGCCTGGGAGGGTCTTTTTTTCTCTTTTCTTGGTTTTTCTTTTCTTTTCTTCTTCTTCTTCTTCCTCTTCTTCTTCCCTGTTTGTTGTTTTCTTTGTCGTCTCTCGTTTGATTTTGTTATCGAAGCACAATCTTGGACAGTCTCGAAATGTTGTATTATGTTTACAAGACATGCGATTCAAAGGAGTTATTTTGGCCAGTACGACTACGATTATGACTGCGCTGGCGGGTTGGCCAGTGGGTTGAGAGAACAATGCCGGGAACAATTGTACGCTTTTGGAGATGGATGTTTTTGTTTTCTTCCTCTTCTTTCTCTGCGGTCAGGCAGTCTGTTGTTGATGTTGGGCAACTTTACCTCGGGGCGACGAATAATGGGCGCATGAGGGATGGATAGTGTCTTGCATCATCGGCAGCGTCATGGCTGGCCCCGTTGTAAGACGAGTAGGATGAATGTTTTTTGAGTCTTGAGTCTTGGTTTGAATGGTACATAGTTTTGTTGAAATTGTTTCGTCTTGAATGTCTGCTGTGTAGCCTGGACTTTGGTCGTGTGCGCATCACTGATAATGAAAAGTGAGAGAGGGCTATGAGCCGCATGATGCATGTCTTGTCTTGTCTGCATGTCTCCATGTGCAAACAATTGGTAGAATTGCTTCTTTTGGGGATCGTTATCCCAGGCGCCAAAGTGTTATTTCTTGCATCTCTGCAACCGCCACATATTATACTCGTAAGTATAGTATAGGACCATCGCGCCTCATGCGAGGGGGAGAAGGGGAGCAACAACTGGGTCCGCTTCGCCCTACAGTTACTGTACTCGTACATAACCGTTGGGCAGTGCAACGCTGGAAAGACACGCAAATGGGAGGGCGGGGAGGCGCTAAAAAGGACGAAGCTCCACGGGGGAGAATGGAGGGGGGAAGAAGGCTTGAGCGTTGCCTTTTCTTGACAAGCGAAGCGGAGCTCTACTATTCTTAGCGGACGTTTTCTTCTTTTTTACGAGTATTACTGTTGCATTTTTCACTGGTCAAGAGGCTGATTAGCCTGCCACAAGGGGGGGAGTGTGTGGTGGCGGGTAGACGAAATTAGTGCTTTGTAGTGGTGGAGAAGACGAGACATGAGTGCGACGCTGCCTGGGGGGCGGGGATTGGACGGGTTGGTTGAATTTGGTTGGCGGACTTGGGGGGATTGATATTGGTATGTATCTCAGCTTCCATCGTGGTTTTGGGGTGAAGGGGGGAGGTTTATGTACTTTACTGTATGTACCAGTAGCAGACGCCGGGACTTGGGAATGTAAATTGAGGTATTTCCGCTGCCGAAAATAAAGATTCCATTTTGGCTTTTGGACTTGTTTTGTGACTCGTCTCTTTTCTTTTTTCCTTTTACTGGTGATTTTATTTTTGAAAACCTCGAGTGCGTTATTACGTGGAGCTGAGCCTGTGGATGGCAGGGTTCCGTCTCTCATCCTTGCCAAAATCATGGTAGTGGTTCCCGGGGAGGTTATCCGCGCATTACGGTACGAGGCTACAAGTGAGTAGGATGGGATTACGGAGAGATTGCGGCCTGTGCGAGCATGTGTATGTATGTTCTGTGTACGTCCGTATCCCGGATGTGTATGTAAATAATTATAGCTCGGAGCCTTGCGGGGTTGGGGAGATGTCCGCATTAATTCAGTCTTTTTATTTTTTTTGCATTATTACTATTCTCGGCTGTGTTTGTCACTCACACAAGCACATGTGAGCTGTAATTATACTCGTGCATTCAACAGTTGTGCAGCTCATTTCATTCCGTCCATCCAGCTGAAAAATATGAGACTATATAATAATGGCACATGTCGGGTCAAAGTCACGACGCCTATACGACAAAACTATAGGAAATTTAAAGGAAAACAGACTATAGGTTCCGCATCGGCTACCGACCTTGTGCGACCCCTCCAAAAGCGCAAGGCTTCGGTGGTTTAATTTAATCTTCCCGCTCCCCGTACGTTGCATAGACATATTTGTATACACACACACCTCAGAAAAACCTTATGCAGTGAGACTTTGCCTGCGGCTATCCGTCTGCAGCATTGGACGAGGAAATTTTCTAATTGGTTTTTTTACTTTGTCGTTTCTTTTGCCTTGTTTTCTTTGTCAGGGCTTTACCTTTACGCTTGTTTAATTGGCGTCTTGATAACCCAGGTAAATGTTGTAGACTTGCAGCATCAAATCTACCTTTTCCGTCTCGATGGCGTGAACATCACCATGTCCCGTACGCAGCATCAATACGTTTCCTCTCCAGATAGCTATTTCACTTTATTAAAATTACCTTTTTGTTTTTGTGAAATATTCAGTCTTACTCTCGTCGTCACTTTTCTTTGCTTCTTTTCTGTTTTATATGCATGTCTCTCTAAATCCGCGGGCAAGACAGAATGTTGTGCGTCGTCACAGCGCGGAATTGCCCGAGACTGACTCTCTTCTCCGTGGTCGGACAATGAATGGAACTTGTATACATACTGTACGTAAATTTGTGTACAAGACTTTTTTGTGTAATAGCAAGAGCAAGAGCAACCTCAGTGAGCAAGCTCGACAATACACAGCAACCCTCTCCTTTTTATTTGGCTTTTTACCAACATATTTACTCCCCGCGATCCCACTACTACTAGCCCATTCCTTCAAACTAAACCAATCGACCTCACGCATTCATATCAACAATATTCTGAAGTGATGTTCGTTTAGGGTCTCTCTTGACAGGTGAGACCGATCTCATCCTCTTTCCGATACTTTTGAACCATTTTTCCGCATTATGACGCATGGAGCGACTCCTCATTACCGTCGTCTTAGAGATTTGCTCACTCTCTTCGTAGGAATCTTTGATATTTTTAATCAGCACGCGAATGTCAGGCATAGTCATAGATGTCAAAGACATGCATTCAGCCAGGTAGATTGCTGGTCTGATAAAGCCAACTCCCTGATGCTGGTTACCTGGCCATTGCAGACCACAGCTGGCGATCTCCTTGGCAATTGCTTTGGTCCTGGGATTAGGCTGGCTGGTAAAATAATCAGACTGCCTAGTATCCCAAAACAATAAGGTTTTACCCTGAGCCCGTGGTAACTTGTAATAGTCGACAATAAAATCGATGTAATTGGCAAGTTGCTCTCTGAACAAGAGTGTGCTGATCACTCGTTCTTCAGACATTCGCGGGTGTTCGGACTCGCCTCGGGCAAATCTAGAGAATGCACCTCGGATAATTATGTTCTTTGACACATGCCAATCCCCAGGACAAGAATCAATGTGCTTCTGTGCGGTGAGTCTCAAAGCTCGATGCGCTGTCCTGAACGACATGCTTCGCACGGGTAAGCTTCCAGTTCTCGCGCGGTCATACGCGGAGGGCCCTGGCCCTTCACACGTAGCACTATGTTCCAAGATGTTTCGAGGATCCAAGTTTGTGAAGGAATTTGGTTGTGTGGAGCCGTACAAAGGTAAGTCGGCCCATCGCCGTTCGAAATGTGACAGAGGCATACCGGTCCTGGCCATCCAACATTGAGCCCACTCGTCATCCTGAGCTGCAAAGTGAAATACATGTTCCTCTGGCCAGCGGGTTATTTCCTCTTTAAGAACATCGACGATGGATTTGCAAAAGGCGTTGTAGGTCTGTGTCTGTGCGTCATCCGGTGTCTGCGGTTGAAGTGTCACCAGGGCATCGTCGTCGGCTTGTTTGCTTCTTCCTTCTTCCACCTCCAACAGTGGTGAGGTGGACGATGTAAAAGACCTGATAAGTGTGCTAGCAAAAATGGAACCACAAGCTCGAGAAATACTATTCGAGATCGGCCAAGACTTGCTTAGCTCACGCCCTTCGTCAATTTCACCGCCCTCGACCTTCACCCCAGCGGCAGTGAAGACCGTCATGTTTACGTTCGGTCGGACTGCCCACCCACCAGAGTAGCAGGACGTGGTGATGACAGTTGCGGGGCAATCCGGACCAATAGACAATGCAACATCGTCAAAGCTGAGAAGATTACAAAGCTGCTCTTCTCGGTCGTCGTAATTCACATATACCCCGAGACTCTCTGTTCCGTGGCCAAATATGAATAGCATAATGGGCCGAGGTGGTACTGTCGTCTTCGAGAATGCAGCAGCATCTCTGAGCTCTCTGTGGACGGCCGAGGCCAAGGAGCCTGGTTGGTAAACCTGCAAGCAAACAAGTTAGCATAAAGTGGTGGGCAGATGGATGCGTACCGTGCAGAGGTGTTACTCTACCGTAAATGGCGTCAGTTCCTTCTTGTTATTAAGCTCCTTGCTGAACACAATTTTTCGATCATTGTATGGATTCCCGTGAAGCAATCCTGGCTGAAGTTCCGGGTGGCTCTTGATGAATTCCAAGATTGCGTCTTCAGATACAGCACTGATCCAAGTTTGGCGGCTTCCAAGGCCCTTCAACAGGTAGTTGAAGGCGCAGAAGTCGGAGAGAAACCAGGAGTCTTCTTGGAAAGTAATATCCCAGGCAGGAACACCACAAACGCCGATTATGATTGCGTTGTGCCCAATGTCGGGCAATGTGCGGCAAGGAATAACGGGAGGAAGCGGCTTGCGACCTTTGTATGCTCCTCCTGTAACTAAGTTGGCAGCCATAGCTGCGAATGTAAATTGAAGGTTACAGATCAGGAATTTCAAGGCGGCAAATTTAACGATGAAGAAGGAGAAATGTTGAACAGGAAGGACAGGAAGGACAGGAAGGAAAACCAAGGGGTAGGTGGTAAGATGGAGGAAGCAAACAAGATCCTACAAAAAAAAAAAAGGCGCGGTCGACTGTAAAGTAACTTCTGCCTCAGTTCCGCCTCACCCACCATTCACTTTGCGCCATAAAACTAAGGCGCGAGCTTGGATTGGGAACCAGAACTGTAATTAAAAACTCAATTCATATTTTCGTAATTCTATCATGTTATGGTCCTGCGGAGTACGGAGTTCTGGTGCTGGCTGTAAACGTACACAAACTCACTAGCAATAGAGTCAAGGCAACAAAGAACGTCGAAAATATCCCAATCTTTTTTAGCTTCTCTCATTCTACAAAATAAAGTACTTTTGGTTTGCTTTTGTAAGCTGGCATACTGGGAGGAGTTTTTATAGATGAGCACTGTTTAAGCGTGTTTATGCCGCCTCCTCTAACCCGCGTTTGCACCTGGCGTACCTACTTTGACCTGTGATGGTGAGGCGGCAGTACTCTAAGATTGCCAGCAAGAATAACAGACAGGCAAATCAGTATTTCTATTAGCCGTTGTAGCATTCACAATTCAAGCAAGCGGATTGTGAGGCCTACATAATATCCACGACAACAGCTTGACTCGATACACTGTGCGTTGTGTATGGTTTGCTGTGAATCTACAGAATTTTGTGGATAGGGAGGAAGTATTCATGTCATGATATGCCAGACGCTGCTCTAACCATGCCGAAACTAAATATTTACATAAATTCCAAATGTCCTGTAACCACCTCAGTGCTCAGGAACCGCACTATATCGACCAACTGCAAGACTGCCAATAAATACACCCGCAAGAACAGACATAAAGTAACCAACATTCATAGTCATGACTGCCAACATACTAAAACTTAATCAGCAAACGTTCACTCTCAAAGGATGGCTCCAGAAAAAGCATTGCAAAAACTCACAGCAAATACCCAATGCCGACAATCACCATGTCCATCACCGCGCGAATCGGATCAACACTAAACCTCCAAGGCCTCGTCACGACACCTGTCCTCGCAACCACGAATACATTCTCCTCCACTCCATTCTGCGAAAGTGTCATGTGCTTCGCGTCCGGATCACGCGCAATGTGCTCCGACAGCGGCTCCTTGCCATGGACGGCGACATATCTCCGGCAAGCATCGCGGTCGAGCCAGCGGGCTTCTTGCGTCCTCTTCAACGCGAGGAGGAGACGCGCAATAATGGCTAGCACCACGAGAAAGATGCAAGTTCCAGCATACGCGGCACTGCTTTTGGGAGTCCAGGCGTTCGAGAAGAGGGGTGTGGCTTTGTTTGTTTGGAAGACCATGGCCATCATCATGGAGCCGTGATTCGAGGACGAGTCGCTGCCCATGTCCATGCCATCCATGCCGTTCATGCCGTCCATGCTACTGCTTCCGCTGCTCATGTCCATGCCTCCGTGGCCTTCGTGTCGTGCATTGATGATCATAATGTGTTTGGGAAGAAACGGCGGCGGTGCCGATTGATATGTTTGCTTGCGATGTGTTACCGCACCGTGTTTGCCTTGATGGGTGTCAGGGTGTCAAAGACTCGTAATTTCAAGTCTTGGAGCCTAACTTAATAGATCTGAAAGAGAAAAAAGAAAACGAGGCAGAATTTATACGCAGCTTTATCGGCTAAGCCGGCATTTGCGCAGGTTCCTGATGCACTTGATCGTCCTGAAATCGACTGACGTTCGAAAAGATGAAACAAACAAGGGTATAGTATATGGTGTATGTTCACGGCCAAGAATGGAATCGCAATGCTAGTAAAAGAAAAAGCTCGCAACGCAATGAAGCATGTAGTCAAACGTGCGAAACACAAACGGCGTCGTCAGGGCTATAATATTTGCCGTCAACTCGTCTTGGCTTGCGGAGTCGACCAGATCCGAAGTAGACAGACTCCAATCAATAACAAATTTTGCTGCAAAGTGCTGCAGATTCTGATAGTACGGCAATGATGTATTCTATTCTCCATCTGCAAGCTGCTCTACACTTGTGACGGGTGTGGTGGACCACGCCGAGCTTGAGCTGGGGTGAAATGTACATGTACATCGCTCGCTAGAGGCTGACCACGTTGGAGCCGTTTCAACGTTAACTATCAACAAGATACATATTTCACAGGCGCTTATGTATTAACAAAGACTAGACAATGAAGTAACTGTTCGCTTTGTCTCGATACGTACTAGTCTATTTCGCCCTGTAAAATAGCGTCGCATCAGATCTATACAGCATTTAAGCTCACGGGCTAAAAAGTGAGACTCAATCAGCCCAATTTCGCTAGCTGTTTCAGCAGCATTATATCTTCAGCTACGGGGACTAGCAACACACATCCAAGTTCAGCGAATTTAGTCCCAACAATTGGCTTTTTTCGTAGCATTAAAAAGCATAACCAACCAAGGAGCAGTTGCTGCAATTTACAGCTAACTCATCGAGGTCAACTCGTCAAACCAAAAGCCCAAGTATCTGTACCTGGTCAAGCAGCGACTCTGCGGAGAAAACCTTCTCAAACATGCTCACCCACTGCGCAAGTTGCAAGCCACAGCACACCAGCCACAGGTCGCAGCCACGAAGACGTCAGCCACAACAGCCGAGGAAGAGCGAGAAGGGAAAGTCGAGAAACGCTGCCAAAACTGTACAGATATTGTCTGAAAGAGGTTCTGAGGAATGCTGTTATCCATTCTCGGGATCGGTACCGATAGCGGGATGTTCCGAAAACAACAAAAATAGCCAGACTGTATCTGTTTTGAGATCATGAATCTCCTTCGCCCAAGCCCAACTGACGAGGTGGCAACTCCAAAACCTTTATTCTTGGACAACGGAAAGAAGCCTCACGCGGCGAGTGTAAACTCGTAAAAATCATTTCTTTACGTTCTCGATGCCTGCCGCTTCATGTCGTCATACGAGACATCAACGGTCTCGAGCCCGTAGCAGCGCGCAGCGTCGCTAAAGCACCACCTGCTAAACACTCGCCATCCCAAACCGTTAGCTAACCTATCACCAATCCATCTTTCCATCAAAACTCTCATCCAAGTATCCGTCCCCTCTTGGATTCTAACCTCCCCTGGCTCTGCTGCAACTGTCCTCTCGAATATACAATGTACATTTTCCCCTCAACCGGCCGCATTTTTGCCCTATCGCCGACCGCCTCCAAAACGGGCAACCCGTTAAACCCCATTTGGGACATGCCTCCGACCGCCTCCCTCCCAAAACAGGTTAAAAACGAAAAACCAACGCCCAACAGTCCAAAAATATCCTAGCGGATTTCGCATACTACATGCCTCGGCCACTCATTGCCCTGGCCTTGTACAAATCGAGTAAGAGACCCCTACTTTTTTTTATATGCGCCTTCGTCAACCGACCTTGCGGCGTGTCCCTCTGCTCGATTTTGTTCTGCGTGCGCGGGTATATTTTTGTGCCCGCTGTACGAGCTGTGGACAGCGAGCGAACGATACCTTGGGTACATCAAACTTCAAATGCCACCAGACCTTTCATTTTCTATCCAAAGGCCGCCAACCAAGTCTACGCGATGGGCTTTAACAGTACAATCACTCATGCTCAAGGGAGAAAACAGGTGTTTGTCAATGCGCTGCAAGCGTTTCAAGTCGTCCACGTTCATTCTCTCGTGAGGTTTCCTAGCCTTTCGCTATACATAGCAGCATCCTGCCGAATCTGGTACAAGTAGCAACCCGCCTCTTGTCAGTCTGGCCAATTGTGTCATGGCCATCCCCAGAAGCAACCGGGAAACTGCATGAGTTTGTGCTGTGTAGCCAGTTGAAGACTGCAGTGGAGGGGCCGTCTTCCCGCACCCAGCCCATAGTCCAGCCCGCCTCCTGGCTTTCTCCTCACTTTTTTTAATTTCTTAGTAGACCTCGCGGTAATAAACACACGAATCAGCTAGCCAGCAAAAAAGGAGACAAAAATGGAATGCAGTAACACTTTGCGTAAATCACAAATAACATATCAAGACAGCAACAACGCCATTTCACCCGGTCCAGCACAAAATAACCCATACCGCCACAAGCCCCGATGGAGCTGTGGCGACGCAACGGAGCAAATATAGCTTCGTATCAAAATTCGAGCTCGTACATCATCGCCCGCGTCCGTCGTTTAAGACTGGTGGTGGCTGCTCGGGGCCATGCCTGCTTGGGGAGGCATGCCAGAACCATAGCCTTGGTTGCGCTGAACGTAGTTCTGATACGCAAGGGCCTGTTGGGGATCCATGGGCATGTTGGGCATGTAGTTACCAGGCATGTGTGGGTTTTGTGGCATGCCTGGGCGGCTACCTTGCGGGGGAATGTGCTGGCTAGACTCCTCGGGCGAGTCAACTTGGTCGCCTTCGACTCCATTCTCGTTTCCAGATGGGGGTTCAGGGGCGTTGAGGCATGCCTGTGGTAAGAAAAAGATGCGCGTCAGCTTCCACGTTTCCTTGATTGGGCTCGGGAAAGTAACGATGCCAACAGCGAGGTGGGCAGGCTCGAGGCAAAGCACTGCCCTGGTTTATAGGCCATTGTACACTGTATCCAATTTGCTGCAGAGAGGGTAACTTACTTGAATAAGATTCTTGCCCTCCGCCTTTGTCACGAGCGGTTGGAGCTTTGGTGTGGTAAAGGTATACACAAGTCCAGTCTCGGAAACTACCAAGAGCAAAACTTGCGTGCCGGTCAGAACAGACAGCTCGTAGGCCTACAACAGAGGAAAAATACACTTGTCAGTCTTTGGACGCGTCTCATCGGGTGCGAATTGGATGCAGCAGATGGCAAGATGCGGCCTTGCCACCACACTCCTGGTTAAGAAGAGAGAGTGACGCAGCTTGAGTTGTGGGCTGTTTTGGGCGAGGTGACGGACCTTCTTCATGATGCCGGCTTTGCGCTTCGAAAAGGTAATGTGTCGGCGAGACTTGTCGCTGATAAACTTGATTTCGATCTTGCGGCGCTCGCGTCCGCCCTTTTCGTCGTCATCGTCGTCGTCGTCGGCAGGCGCAGGACGCTGACGCTTGACGCCGCGCGACTCGGAGGGCGCGCTGCCGTTGCCAATAGAGTTGGCGTCGTCCATGTCGGCGGGCGAGCCTTCCTCGTGCTTCTCGGTGATGTCGGCCATGGCTGCGAGCTGGGAAAATATATTAAAGCGGCGATAGAGCGGCCGTTGTATCACTCAGTTGTGCTTGAAAAGGCAACAAGTGGTGGAGATGCTGTTTTGAGCGTGGTGCCGATGGATCTATACTGGATCTGGCGTCAGGCGGAGGAGGGAGGGAGCAGCCCGTGTGTCGCAGAGAAACAACCTGGTTTGGGGGTTTTCTGGGGGGCAGTTGGCAGGCAGGCTTGCTCTTTCTGTATTAGAGTCTTTGTGGGCAGTGCGGGAAGGAGGCGCGGCCAGGCAAATACCGCTTAAATTGTTATTTCTCTGTTTAGGCGGTAGCTCTTTCCTCTATGGCATGCACATGCATATGTCGGGGCGCTTGGGAAGGGGGGCCCTGTCCGAATGCACAGTGCGTGAACCCTAGCAGCCACTAGGCGACTTTCAGCGCCCATCCCATCCCATCCTATCCCATCCCATCCATCCTTCGGCGTCTCCTCTCCTCCGTGCACGGCGGGAATGGTGGCCCAGCTGATGGAGGTTGCTTACTAGGGCTGCAAGGTGGCAGTGGAATGCTTCGGCAGCCAGCCGACTGCCGGGGCCCAGTCGTCCAACCAAACTTGAAATTGCTCAACTACGAACGGCCAGAGGCGGCCTGCCTGTCGTAGCAGGGCATATTACTGCGAGTATTTGCGAAGTGCACTGTATGCCCCAATTTTCGCTCAGCCCCAGCCCGCACTGTACGTACTGTTAAGTCGAGTTTCCACACTGTCGGCAGCGCTTGTTCGGCCATCTCTTCACGGTGGCCTCGACGGCAACAGTCAAGCAACTGGCGCTTGTTGTTGGAATGTTGTTTGCTAACAACCCTTTCGATCAAGCAAATTTTGTTTAATTGAAAGAGACTCGATTATCTCGTCCCTGATCTAACCGGTCTCTACAGTACTTCGTAAGCGACGCGGAAACGCTATTGCAAGGTCTCGATTCCCATTACGCCATGGGTGCATGGTGCAGTCGCGCCAGTGATTACGCTAAAAAGTAGTCCCAAAAGTGGAAAGCTCCATGAGTTCCACAGCTGCGTTAAAGGCTCGACCTGGCCCTCTACGAAGTACTCGTACGAGTTACGAGTTGAAGCTATGAGTAATAAAGTCGCTGGGCTTAATTATGTTGTACGAGTATGTTGGCGTCTCTCTGGTTTCTACACAATGCCCCCAAGTAATACCTCGGAGCCGCCGGCTGCTGTAAAAGAAAAACAAGATGGGCTGGATTGCGTCCAGATTTCGTACGAGAATTTATTTGGGGGCCTGTCTCACCGAGCTGTCCCGTCCGTTGATCATCATGTGCTGGCAGGCTTTATGACATAGTAATAATGCAGCAAATGGACCCGGGAGCCTTTTCAACAGTACATGCAATCTGTGCTACTCCTATGTAATGCCAAGGTACGAGTAAAACGTGCGTTTTCACCCATATTCCTACATTCGGAGCAGCGTCGCGCCGCCATTGGCTGAAAGCACCCATGGCGGCGTGGTTTATCATCAGAGCCAGTGCACAGAAATGAGCAAATAAGGACACAGATAGCGATGTACGGTACACATAAGGCAAGTTCCCGTCTACAGTCAAACACTTTCTGCAGCTCTCTAAAAAGAGGTTGGATAGTACTATGGAGCAGTTCCAATTGGCCTAGTACAAAGAGGAAACCTATGTTTTGTCATACACGAGGGCAACTGTACTCTTATCTGAGCAGCACAAATCGGTTCAGCGGGCACAAATTGCCTTTGCCTCGGTAGAGGTATCCTAGCCACGTCTTGCCTTGTACCACTTGAGAGCATCTGTTTCTTATTATTACGGGAGCATCTACGAATACATTGTCAGCAGCTGGCGATCGTACCTGTGGATACCATGTGCAACAAGCTTTCTCGGGGCAAAGTAACGTCAAGGAACCTGTGCCCTACGAGTACGGAGCAATTACCTATGAGTAGTATTAATTACGAGGTGATAGCTCGTCGCAGGGCTCCAAGGATGCCAATCTGGCCAACGTCCTTGACGACAGGACGCACTTTTGCATTTTTTTTAGCTTCAAGGTCCGTCCGGTGGGACCCTTGAATGCAGCAGGGTCTCATAACTTCGGCACCCTTGATAGGGGCACCTGCAACAAGGCAGGGGGCGGGCGAGCACAGTGCGCATACTATCAGACGCGAGTCGGGCGGCACCTCCACCAGGTGCTCTGTGTGCGTGTGTGTGTGCCTTTTTTTCTTGCAGGCACTTGGGCGAGGTTCGGGCCCAGGCCTGAGTGGGCAGCTGCCGGGGGGTCGAAATGACTATCTGTTCGGATACGAGTAGAAAAAAAGGGGGCTTCTTGAGGAGCCTGGTTGGTCTATCGTAAGAGTGGACTTGGTCGAAAAGTCAAGCCCCAGAATGGCTGCATGAGAGGTTTGGAGCACGACACTCTCTTCTTCTGTTTGCCATGTGCCAGCCTATTTTCGTGCTGGACCCTGGCGCCGCAAAGGCGAATACAGCGCAAGCTCTTGGATCGATCCAGAGGACGTGCAGGCCGTTGCCGTGTCGGCTATCCCAAGTTCAGACAGCCCACTTACTGAGAGAGGCAAAGAACAGGAACTGTGGCTCACTGCCGAAGAAACGTGGTGGAGCGCGGGATCTGCAGCTTGGACGTACGAAGCACCACTTAATTAGTACTCGTAGCTCGCAGGTACTAATAATTGAAATGGCAGACAAACAAAACGGCTGGAATGCAGCGAGGCGGGGCAACGGGGTCCCCGCTTGATGCATATCCAGTCACAGTACGAATAATGCTACCCTGGCCCCAGCGGGTAATACAGTGCGCGACAGCACCCGCTCTGCTACGCTTCCATCACCGGTATACATACCTCGTAATCGCACGAGCAGCCTGCCCATGGCCTGCCTGCCTGGAGAGCCAAACTCAATTTCCAGGCCTGGACAACACGAAAGAACGGTACGATATGCTCCTACTGGTGCTGAGATGCCGTTGTGGTATATCCGCTGGCAAAAGGTTGGCACGCCTCGCAAGGGTACTGAAGCTTCAAGGCGGTGCGCCTCCCCCGGTGTTAGCGAGGCAAAGCATTGAAACATGCCTTGTCCTCTGTGCAAAAGACATGGACACTGTACTCGCACTCAGTCCCGCACAGTAATACCTCGTACAAGAAGCCTTAACCGCAAGGAGACAAGTGAATGGGTATCTCGGCAGCGGGCCCCCTTCGAGCACATTGCCTCAAACGGCAATTGATTCTTCTTCTTTGGCGGCGGCAACGAGCCGCAAGTTCCCACGTCGCCGTCATCTTTTGCTTTTTGAATGGCGCAGCTGCAGCAAAAAGCAGCCCACGACAGCCCACTTCAATATCGACAATGGCCAGTCGAAAGAAACAAACTTTTTGGCCGGTAGAAAAGAGGGCGTCATCCGTCAGCCCACCACACAGCCTCGTCAATACAGTGTGGTCCTACTCGCACACACCACACCAACAACACTGCCCGCCAATTTGTGCAATCAGTGCACTGCAGGCGACAAGTTACGGCTTGTGAATGGTGAATTAGGGTGAACGGCAAAATATGCAGCTCTTAACAACAGTAGCGGGCCGTTCCCGTCGTCCTCGCTACATGCGCATATGTGAGATGAATGCCTTGTAGTGTGTGCGACGGCGCTTCCTCGCAGATTCGGCGGTGGTTTCTCTCCGGCTCAACATGAAATGGAGGGGAAGCATGACATCAACCATCCGCCACGCAAGACTGGCAGCATTCATGTGCCAAGTTACGGAATCATGTAGTAAGAGTCTCTTGATATTAAAAGATAAATGACTGTTGGCGCGCCAAGTAGTATAAATATCACGGGAAATGTTGTCGACAAGTACGGCCATGTATGCCGCCCATCAAGGTTCTCGATGAAGCTTGCTTGCCTGGCAAATCCACAGACTGTGCTCAGAAGAATGCCCTTCTATATGCCAGTCGTACAAGGACCTTAATCCATTATAATGAAGGAGAATTATACTACAAAAAAAAAGAAAAAAGAAAAAAAGAAAAAAAGAAAAAAAGAAAGCAGCAAGCCATACACATACAGTATCGACGGCTCACCCGGCAAGCCTGCCTTAAAAATCCCCCCAAATGCCGCAGCCTGTTGCTGAACCTGTGCCAGGACTCCCCAATATGTCGACAAAGGGGTGGAATGCGCAGCCGTGATTGGTCGGCCATCTCCAGCTCCCGCCGGAGACCGTGCCTCACCACCACAGGCCTGAAACACCATGCGTCGGGGACCCTGCTTTGTAACATTTTTTGAAGACGAGAGCTTTTTCTTCACGTCGAATTTGCTTTGGCTATGCTGGCCTTTTCATGGGCCGCGGAGGCCCGTAGGAGACGGGGGAGGTTTCGTAGCGAAAATGGTTTTGTGTCGGGGCTGGAGCTCTCGGACCACGTTGTTTTGTCGTCTTCACTATCATTGTCGTCGTTCTAGGGGTTATTTTTGTTTCTTCATTTTCTTTGACTTCTTGTATTTTTAAATACATTCTTTTGGTTTGTTTCATTCTATTCCCAGTACACAACTCACCATCTATTTACTTCCGTCAATGGCAACTTAGAGCTGGGCCTTTTCCTTGATATTCCGAGACGCAGGCCGTCAACCGTCACCTAATACTTGCTGTACTCTACGAGAAATCCAACATAATTACACCATATAATCCATAGCCACGTCAAGAGCTCATCAATACCTTGATCCGAGCCTTTTTGTACGGGTGACCCAGCGGGCGACTTATCCGGTATTGACTACGACGTATACGAAATCACACAACACACTCGTCAAGACGAGACTTATAAAGACACGACTCCAAAAATGCCAGACAAAGTCCTCCTCACAGCCATCGGCGCAGACGCCCTCTTCCTCGCCACAGGCGCCATCCAACTCGGCTTCTGCCTCGTTGCGCAGGGCCTCCGCGACGACACGCCCAGCAGCGGCCAAGAAGCCATCCGCAACCTGCTCTACCAGCGGCTCCCGCTCACAGCCGGCATCGCCAACGCGGCCTTTGTCCTCATCACATTTGCCTTTACACTTCCGGGGCTAGCCTCGCAGGGCCGCGCATGGCTCAAGATAGGCGGATACATGGTCACGGTGTGCGGTGTGTTTTCGCTGTGTGTGGGTGTCTACCTTTGGGTCATGACGCTGTGCATCAAGGCCAACTTTGCGCCGGTGTATCTGGACTTGGACGACAGCGTGCAGACTTTGGTGCAGACTTCGGTACGTTTTTGGAATACACTCTAAAAAGGAGGGGTGCGGAAATGAGAGGTTTTTATTTTGCTGACAGTGCATTGGTGGCTCTTTTCTTTTCTAGTTTGATTGCTGCGGTTACTTTAATAGCACTGCGCCGGCGTTTATTACCGATTCGACCTGTCCTAGCCCTGCGGCTGCTGCGCTGCTGAGGGGTTGTGCGACGTCTATTTCAAGCTTTTCAAATGGTTTGCTAGATACGATATTCACTGCTGTGTTTGGCATGGTTGGTACGTCGATTGTTGTACTACTTTGTGACAAGTTGTAGCTAACTCGTGCTGGAAAACTCTACTTTAGGTGTCGATGCCGTCTTCATTCTCTGCATTGCCTGCTTGCTCAAGGTTCGCAAGGAGAGGGAGCGTTATCGCCATATCGATGAAAAGGGTAGCTATACTCGCTTTTAGTTAACAGCGGACGTCGGTTACTTT
Organism: Lecanicillium sp. S3808; assembly: GCA_023628775.1. Lineage (NCBI taxonomy): Eukaryota > Fungi > Ascomycota > Sordariomycetes > Hypocreales > Cordycipitaceae > Lecanicillium > Lecanicillium sp. S3808. The sequence continues at coordinate 143,647 of JAMAJY010000003.1, read as the reverse complement.
TGTTGCACAGACTGGCGAGTTTTTGAAACGAAGGCTGCACAGGTATGCAGTGACATTCATTTAACGGAAAAATAAGCGTCGACGCTCTTTACATATAGTTACAGCCTTTTATCATGATTCAATTTTGAATAATAATTCCTTGACAAGTTTGAGCTTCAGGCACTGTATTATGCAAAATCTATAGTCCAATCCCCGTGGCACGTGTGCAAAGAGCTATGTGCTATAAAGCTGCTTCGTGAAGGCTCAAAAAAATTACCCATGCAAAGAGGACCAAAAAAAAAAAAAAACATAAAAGAAAACAAATAGGAACCCAAGACTGCGGGTAATGAGAGTAAACCCTAACCAATAACTGTGCGTGTAAACGCACTAATAGTAAATCCTAATAATGTCGTCTATGACGCCTGCATACGCCTTTTAGAACCCAACGCCATGCGCTTGCAAAACGAGCCAAACATTTATACCGGTGAATCACTGTCCCTTTGGTGCCGGCTGCTTGAGTCGTCGCCAGCTCCCGAGCCGCGCCTGTCGCCAGAAGCCGTATTACTGCTTGGCGATTCTTGACGCGATCCTCTGCGCCGCCACCACTCGAGTGACAGCAGGTTCGTGATTGATTCAGACACGGTAGACTGTCTTTTGCGCAGATTCCTCCGAGCTACAAGGCCTGGGAATCCGGTGCTCTTGCGTCGTCGCCGGCTGAGCTTCCGTGGTGTATTTTCAAACGTAGCACTGCCTTCCTCTGGTATCGTCTCACCGCTGACAACTCGCCGTGACGGGAGTAGGCTCGTCGACTCGGGCATGCCTGGCATGGTACTTGCACGAAAGCGTCCAGATGGCGTAGTGGGATCCTCCTGGTCGTCAAGCTCTCCCCAGATTTCGGCATTTTCCGCCCAGCGGAATGCCTTCTTTCTCGTCGGCGTCATGGCTGTGGAATCGCCATTTGCAGCCCCAAAGGTATGATACGTGGGGAATGCTTCTTCACCTTCCACTGCAGACTCTGAGCCAAGCAAAGACTCTTCCTCGCCTTCTGTATCTTCTAAAAGTCCAAGTCCCGGTGCGAGGGTCGATTGGCCGACTCCCGGGGTGTGTTGCTCGTCGCTCAAGCGCCATGATAAAGCAAGCACTCCAGCCAGAAGGATTACTGTACCTAATGCAATTAAGCAGGCTCGAAGGGGCGATATGAAGCTAGTTTGGTCAAAGTAGATAAGGCCATCCATGATAGCAATGATGTTATAAACGCAAAACACGAGAGGGTATAGAACGGAGGTCGAGACCAGCTTCAGGCCTCGGTGTAAGTAGTAAAGCTGACACAGGGCAAGTGAGACAAGGCCAAGAACGATGCCCCAAGACTGCCAGTGAACAAACTGATTGCTTCCTGCAACGGTTTTGATGACCAGCTCGACGGCAGACTTGGCAAATAGCAACGCATGGGCAGAGAGATCACCGCTTATGACACCGTATGTGATGCCGCGAATGAGTCGGAACTTGGAGTTGTGCGAAAGACTCGAAAACCGGTTTGTGAGTTCTGTAGCAACAGCAAGAGAAGCGACAAAGAGCGCCTGCAAAATCATCCACACGACAAATGGCTCGCGCGCAAGCAAAACCATCAATTCGTCCAGGTCATGAGCGGGAGAAGGTATCGCTCCGAAAATAGCAATGAGCACTGCGCCCGCAGTGACAAGAACAGTACCCCCGAAAGACCATCTCGTGAAGGGCTCGTCCAATATCAGAGTCGCGCAGATGGAGTTAAACACGAGTCCAGCAGCCTGTAGTGTCGATAGCACGGGTAGCGGTAGCGTAGATATTTGCACGGTGCTTCCGAGCAAGTTGGCGACGATAAACATACCCATGCCGGCTTGCCATCGTCGTCTTCGGTACGGCGGTCGTCGAATGTCGTGAGGGCCCTTTTCATCTTCGAGGATATGCGATTTTCGTTGCAACGTAAGCCCTAAACTCTGAACACTAGTAGACAGTAGGCCAACGAGAATTCCCAGCTAGCAAGGCGAGAAATGTTAGCCCCGGCGATATGGCGATATCGTTTCTGATCCCATCAGAGTGTCACTCACAGCGACTCTCCCTCCGGGAGAGATGCCGCTAAACGGCCCCATTGCGCCTATTGCTTGTCTGCTGTCATCTGGCAGAGGAGAAGAGAGTATCAAAAAGTATGTTGCAGCATATGCTGCCCGTGATGCGCGGCCGCTTCGATAATAATGTGTTGCGGCGACTCTTTTAGGTTCGGTAGTTGTCCCGCTCTCCGCCCTTCAAGCTCCAACTAGCTTCAAGTCGATGGAGCTCAGAATTAATGATGGCGGACCGGCGGCAGCCACACAGCTATTGGCCGCGGCAGTTCGGTCGGTCTAAAGGGGAGTCCAGGGTTGAAGAAGATAGAGGTGTAGGATATCTCGGTATTGGCTTGTGAAGGAAACAGAGGCGCAGAGTAATGACCACCTGACGAGACGACATGGGGTGTAACGGCATGGGGAATGTGAGCGGCATTACAGGCTGTTAGGCAAATGCGCCACAGGTGTAGGAGCAACGCGCAAGACGGCAATGCTCCAATCTGTGGCGGTGTCGTCACCTGACATTGGTGCTCAGGCATGTCCATTCGCTGTGAGAGTGACAACCAGCACCGTCGCAGTGGGGTGCCCTTTGCAGCAACCGAGCTGCTACTGTGGCTGGAGAGCCTGGAGGCCCGCCTACCTACCAGCCTGGTTGCGGGACAGCTCCAACACTCCACCCTCCAACACCCTCTGACGACAACTGCCCTGCTTGCTCAGAGTCCAGAGCTGATCGCCAGAACCTCGCGCCTCCTTCCTGCGACTCTACACCCTATCCCGCCGCTCTTTGCATTTCGAACTCTAGTTACTCCTCTTCAGATCCCACCGCCAAGATGTCGCAACACGCATTGTCCGACCAGCAGGTGCGTTGGCCTCTTAACCCCGAGATGACGCTGGCTGGCCTCGATATTGCCGTCGTCCTCCGTCGCCCATCCCCAACCTTTTCGACTGTAATAGCTAACCGCCAATCCCGGCGTTGCAGGTCGACAATGAGCTGCGCAAGATGACAGCCTTTATTAAGCAGGAGGCTATGGAAAAGGCTCGCGAGATCGAAATCAAGGCCAACGAGGAGTTTGAGATTGAAAAGTCCAAGCTCGTCCGCCAAGAGACGGACGCCATCGATGCCTCATACGAAAAGAAGTTCAAGCAAGCCACCATGTCGCAGCAGATAACACGCTCCACCGTCGCCAACAAGACTCGCCTCAAGGTCCTCGGCGCCCGCCAGCAGCTTCTGGACAACATATATGAGGACGCCCGCAACCAGCTCTCCAACGGTACCAAGGACAAGGCCAAGTACCAAAAGGTGCTCAAGGGCCTCATCCTCGAAGGCCTGTACGCCATGAACGAGTCTGAAGTCGATATCCGATGCAGAAAAGCCGACAACGATGCCGTTAAGAAGGCCATTGACGAGGCCTGCAAGGAGTACGAGAAGGAGGAAGGCAAGGAGGTCAAGGCTACCATAGACGAGGGGAATGCCCTCCCAGAGGGAAAGTATGTCTTTGAATCATGGATAATGCGAAATGCTGGGAATCGATTGCTAATGTCTTTTCTTTTATAGTGCTGGCGGTGTCTCCATTCTTGGAGGCAGAGGCAAGATTGAAATCGACAACACCTTTGAGGCTCGTTTGGCACTTCTGGAGAAATCATCTGGACCGGCGGTTCGGGAGGCACTGTTTGGAAAGAATGCCAACCGCAGATTCTACGATTAGACCAGTTACCTGTTATTGTCCTTGTTTGCGCGCGTGGAGGGGACGAGGAGACTGTTGCATTTGCATTATTTCGCCGGGTGGAACAATGGCTTCTTCGTGACGGCGCATTGAATTCAATTAGGCTATCCCTTTCCTGTTTTCCCAAGACCTTTTGTAGCTTAGAGAAGCTGTATCATAAACATTACTATAACTAGATTCCAACAGCCGCCGCCGCTGTCTGCAGTGTGTACCCGATCCCGGATATGTGCGTCCATGTTGCTGCAAAGCTAGCCGCCTCTGACGACAATGGTATCTTCATCAACTACTATCTCTTTGGGGTCCTTTTTGAAAAACTTGGTCATAAACTCTTGCTGCTTGGGCAGGTTCCGCTCCTCCTCTTGCCCAGGAAAGTCAAAGATGCTTTTACGCTGCACCCTACGCGTGCGAACAGAGTGAGATAGGCGCTGCTGAACCCATTCAACGACAGATTTGGCTTCTGTACGCGCCAGCTTCATACCAGAGTCGTTGATTTTGCGCCAGATCTCACGCAACTTGGCGGCAAGCTCGTCAACGTCTTTGTTGAACTGCTTCTCGACTTCATCGTCGTCAAACGCCTCGACGGAGCCGTCGTCTATTGCGACATCGAGGAGGAGAACTGAGGCTTGTAGTTCTGCAAAGTCGGTCGACTGCCGAATAGTAAAGTCGTCGCCTTTGACGAGATTCAGGACGCCTCGCATTGTGACCGCATCTTCTGGATGGGACCTTGCCAGCGTCGCGTCGTCGAATAAGAAACCTATCGCAAGTCGTCTGCGCAAGTCGTGCGTTCTTCTGCTACTAATTGGTAGGCATACTACTGCGTTTACCTTGATGCGTTGAAGCTGTATGCTCGACTTTAATGAGGAGCAGATTTCGAAGCACTGGGTAGAATGTCAGTGGTAATGCGTCAGCATGAGAGACTTAATGATATACTTACGAAAGCGTCCCAGGAAGAGTATGCGATTGCTGCAGTAAGCTGTATTATAGCTTCTTCGTATGCCATCAGGAGGTTAGAGTTATGGACAATCAGCTTGTCCAGGGTCATGCGTAGTAGCATTTCTGTCGTGTACTGAATACACGTAAAGGATAAATGCTTGGAGCATTGTCCCAATAGGGTTATAAACGACTCCAAACATGCCCATCTGTGGTCACCGTACGGCTCATTCTCCAGCATTGATATCGCAAGTTCGGTTCCCCGTTCTTTTATGTCATCTGCGGCACCAAGACGGAGTAGAAGCCTCTCAATTGTTTGCTCATCCATAAGCCGCTGGACCTGCTCTGGGCAGCATTTTATCAAATTTCGATACTCTTGTCGTAGAGTACTTGACTGCTGAATCGTCACTTCATCGAGAATCCACTCAAAGACTGAGTCCGGTAGGGATCCTTGCTTCTGCAGAATGGTGTGCGGTACACCAGAGGCAAGATTTTGCTCCCTAGTACGTGCATCACCTTTTGTCAACAGACTCCAAGGCGCCTTCATCGCTTCTCTTGGTGGTTTGGATGGCTCTGGGGCGGTGTAGGTTGTATCAAAGAAGCAGTACCGAACGTGTGTTTGGCCCGAGTCCGCACGCTGGACCGCTCGCAGAACTTTATGGGCATCCTGCGTACCATCTGCGTTGACAACCTCTGTGATTGTGTTGGCGGATGCAGCTTCACGCGGCGTAGACATCCGTTCTTTCTCCTTGTATGTCGTTCTCGCCTCATCCACCAAGGCCCAACTCGCCTGCGTGGCATTGTCCTTTTTGGCATGTTTAGCTAGGGCTTTGAGATCAAACTTGTGCTTGGGTATTATCGCTAGCGGTGAGGAGTGAAATTCTAAAGCCGTTCTTTTGGCCTTTGGAGTAGTATAGGGGTTGTTGCTGTGGCTGGTGGATGATTTGGGTATGGTAGTACTGTGCGGTTCACGGCGCCCGAGCAGAGTAGACAGGTCCTCAAGAGAGTCGTCTGAGAAGTCGTCGTCGCCTTCCCCTTCGTCGGAAGCTTCTATTTCTGTTGGTTTCTGAAGATTTGCAGTTTCTATCTTGCTTGGTGGCGTTGATGGGATTTCAGACCGCGGTGAGCTTTGAGAGGTTGTCGACATCTCGTGCTTCTGGTATGAAGGGTTGAAGAGTGACGAGACGTCGCCATCCTCTTTCTCGGTGTCAACCATTTCAATCAACTTAATTTTTCAATATCATGCAATTTGCACTACATTGAGGATTCAGGAACTTTGCACGTCGCTGAGCCCAGAAACGCAAGCATCTTGAATGGTTTGAGTTCATTGTTCATGCCGCCGCTCTATCTTCTCTTAAGGTGGCAAGTGGTGGGAGGATGCGCGACGCAAGGGTCGCGTACCTACCTACCCTGGAGCTCATTTTGTTTCCGGAAATTTTATCAGACTAGAGCAAATACTTCGATAACGCTAAAGGGCATGATGAAAATCACAGTTTCTACAAATAGGATAATGGGCATGGCAGGGTGTAAATGTGACTGGTGTGTAGCGCCTTTGTTCCCATCATGTTATTTTTCATGTTCTACCTGAACATTACGTATAACCCTGCACAGCAGCCGGACTGGCAGCCAAAATGACCTGGACAAAACTGAACAAGCACCAAAGTGTACCCCGTACAGTGTACTGTAACATATAACGTGGCTGTAAAATAGTATATAACTTGGAATTTGGAACTTGAGCTTCTGTGGGATCTTGATAGGCATACCGTACCACAGCTCCAAGTTGCCGTGGCTGCTTTGAATTTTGACTTGTCCTTAGTGACAAGTATAACTACGTGTTTGGTGTCTCACTATATGGTTACGATGCGATGCCATGGAAAACTCCAATTTACTACTCCCCTAAGCTCCGTTTTTGTCGCTGGGCGCAGTATTGTCGTTACCTAAAGGTTCATGCCACATACTACCCTTTACACGAGGCTGTCGGCAGTAGCCGACCTCCAGGTTTCACACGGGCAGATTAGGAATGCCATACGTGCCCTACAAAGACATTGGCAAAGGAAGAATGCAAGCTAGACGACATATACCTATTATTTCATGGAATATTGCGTAGATATGCGAAACGGGTACGGCTGATCTCTTGGTGATAATGTCTCGGGAGAGCATCTCAGAGAAACAACGCGAGCGCGACATTACAAGCCCGCCTATTTAATTTTTTCGTTCACACATTCACACCACCAAATGAGAAAAAACGTGACGGTGGATAATAGTAATGATGCCGACTGAGCACAAAGTTTATGCCATGGGCTCGAATAGTGCTCGTGGCTTACTGTAGGAAGCGAGAGCATGATATCTCGAGACGCTGGAAGAGTGGATTGGAGGGGACGATGAATCTCACGACAGTTGTACGAGTAGTCTATTTCCAGATACCAAGCCCTGCTGACGTTCTTCTCGAATGCATTGTGTCTGCTTACAATTTTTTCTTTCCCGCCAATTCTGACTGATGCCAGGCCAGATCTGATCTCAGCTTCTGTGCTTTTGGATGACGCGCGTGCTTTTCAGACGGACCCATGGCCAGAACTGGGGCTGAAGCAGGGGTTGGCGATGGTCCTCATTTCAAGACCCCTGTGGGAACCAACCCAGCGCACATGTCAGGACCGTAAATCTTCAGCAGCACCGTTACTTAGGCGGTAGAGTTTGTCAAATTGAGCAGGCTGGAGACCAACCAAATGCATAAATGTGGTCAATTGCGTCAGGGGTTCGGCGCAGTCTTTGCGAGGCTGATTTTGAACAGCACGCAAGATGATCAGCTACGCAGTGAGCTGGCGTACAAAGGCAAGTGATGGCAAGTACATACAAACTGTAGCACAGCCAGGCTGGGATGAGATTGCGAGTATCAAAAAGTCCGAGTGTGAAGAAACCCGAGCGGTGCGTGAAATATTACATACAAGCCAAGCATACATATGTACGGATGATTACAAAGTATAACATACTCGTGAGCACCGCCGGCGACTGAAACGTAGACACTTGCCTGTTCTGAACATGTCCCATGTAACTTTCTCGGTATGGTATAGCGTGAAAGCACCTGTGCATGGTTGCCGGGGGGGGGGGGGGGGGGGGGGGGGGGTGTTTTTTTTGAGAGGTGGAGGGGGGAGGAGGGGGAGTAGGTGGATTGTTGTCACAGTGCATGCGGTGCAAGCTGGAAGAGAACAGTTGATGCCAAAACGAATATGCGAGTAATAGGCAAGCTGAATCATTGTTTCTGCGCCATACCGTACTAGTAGTAACTCTGTCCACGGCACGGATCTTTGCGGCGGGACAGAAGTTTGGTGCGAATACAGATGCCGGTGGGGGAGTGGCAGAGCCGTGTCTCAGCCCGTGACGGCGCTAAAAATTGAATGCCAGCTTGCAGGGACGAATTTCTGAAGATAGTAATAGGGGAAGAGAGAGTTGACATTTGTTTTTCTTTTTTTTTTTTTGCTTCTCTCTTCTGCCAGAAAAAGAAAAGAAGTCATGAACGTTGCATGTCGCAGTACATCCATACGGGCCGGTAATAAAGTCTTGTTACTTAAACTTGCCGTGGACAGTGGATTCGTTTATTACCAGCATAGCAGGAATATACAGAGTACCTTTGTAGCCGAATTGTCCGGAATTCAGTACAGATATCTATCTACCGTCTTGTGTCGTCTTTCTTCTGCGGGAGCTTCCACCGTTACTTCGTAGGACACCACCACTAGTCGGCCAAGAATGTACTCCACGCCAAGAAAAAGGGCGGCCGCGGTACCTGTACTAGAGCGCGGAAAGGAATGTACTCGCACATATTTATTCGCGACAGACATGTTCACAACAACTGCACCTTACAGTAATATGGCCTCTCCCGCTTGCCATATAGGTGGCATCCAATAAATACTCTGAAATCCTTGGCTTTTGGCGGCACCGGGGGTTCCTTCTTGGGCTTAATATTGTCCTCTACAGCACAGCCATGACAAGGACCCCAGCATGACCCAAAGGACGGGGTGCAGTGGGCAGCCCAGGACTGATGAGAAAAAGGGGTACGAAGTACTTTGCTTGGTCTCTGTGGCTGGTATTATAGGCCAGACAGTACTGCCATAGGGGGCCGCTGTGCGCTGTAAACAAAACACTAATTGTAAACCCAATGGCCCGTGGAATAGGTTGTTGTAGCCGTTATTGGTTTGACCAGTTGCTCTTCTACATTGTTCGCAGACAACGCTATTCTTCGTGTCATGTGCATGCTCTTACAGAGGTACCTACCTACTCGTACCTCTCGTACAGGATCACCGCCGTCCTGCATTTCCTCCACTTTTTTCTTCTCATCGGGTTCTTCGGCTCTCCGTCATGCCCGTTGCAGCCGCGAAATAGGAGTCCCAAAGGCCGCTAACGCCGGGGTTTGGGTGCGCCACAGCCCTGTGACTTGGGCGGTGGACGGGCTGTGAGCTGTGGGATTGGTTGCTCAGGGGCTTGCATCATGCATGTATAATTAGTGTAGGACGCCTCTCCGCAGTGCAGGACACGGAAAATTATGGCCTGCTGTGCCGGTATTGTTGGAAGTACCTTTTTTTCTTCTTTTGCGATCAATGCACTGGTAATGTGGCCATGCAAGCAAATATGTATCATGGACAGTCCTCATCATCGTCTCCTGTCATGTATTGATATACGAGTACATAGGGGCAACTGTGTATCTCACCTTGGCTAGATGGATAGCCCTTCAGAGGCTCGGCCTGTGTATGACTATTGGACCGCAAAAGAAGAGGGAGCACGCTGCATGGACACGTATTTCAATTTCCAAAGCGTAGATCAACAGCTTTATGCTCGAAAACTGCATCAAAGTGATGGATGCTGTTGTGCACCACAGCGCGCCACGGCTTACAAATTGGCACTGACCACTTGAACCCTGTTTTTTTTCCCTCTCGACTATGTAACTGCTAGACTCCTGATGACGCCCGTAAAAATCGACAGACCCTCCAAAAAAGGCGATAATCTCAGTGGGCTTCGTGGATCTTTGGTCCCTGTTGCGCTCCGTAGCGGTGGGGGAGGAGAGGAGACTTTGGTCGCTCTTTGCAGGTTTCCATTACCCCGACTGACGACATGCTAATTTTAACTCAGTCCTACGGCTGCGCAGGGGAAAATACTGCGCTCCTGGCTGGTACAATCACGCTATCCCGCAGGCTGACTGGCTGAGCCTGAGCTGAACTCCGCGGATATACCGCAAATGGAAGCGTGAATCAAGGCGAAAAAGGCCAGCAGAAAAAGGCTACAAGAAGCACCTAGGCGGCGTGGCGGCTGGTGGTTGTCGGATGGACCGGAAGTGTCGAGTTTATGGGGCCTGTTGCAACGCTGGCTACCGCGTCGCCGCTGGGAACTGGAACCACGCCAACCCCCCCGGCCCCCGTCACTTGCCCGTATGGTAGTACCGGACTCCCGTCCAGTAATCGCTACGTACCTCAGTAATTTGTACTCACAGCACCAAGGTACTAGGTACGCAGTGCGCGCCTGAACTTGGCGCTAGGTACCTACCTAAGTACCTTAGTACCTAGCCACTTGCCTCTGCGCATACTGGCCCTCGCCCCCCTCGATTCTTCGCCCGTTCGGGTCCGTTACTTTTTTTCGTCCCCGTTTTCTCGTGCTGGCCTCTTCTCGTCGGCCGCCTTGCTTACCTGAGATTCTCTTACTCGTACTCCAGTCTTCCTACCCATCCTTCAACCCTCCCCGACCCGGAATTGTCCTTTGTCGACTTCTCTACTCCTCCTGTCGAGACACTAATATTGCGACGAGGCCCTTTTCTAGCATCTGGAGCGTTGCACTTTACGAATCCCGCGCCGCGGTCCTCACCCTTCGTGCAAGCCGCCACGGATCCTAGAGCGCGTCGAACCCATCTTTGAGTTTAGGGGGGCACGTTGTGTACCGTGTCCGCCACAACCACCACGACCAATCCGCCGCCGCCGGTCAACATCGACAACTCTCGCCACACCTACTCCCGCCGATTCGCACCCTGGCTGGCAATAAAGGGCTACACGGGCATATGCCCGCTCCTTCACAGTCGTCATGAGCGATACCAACAGCCCCGAGTCTGGCCCTGATGCCAAGGCAGATCGAGTCCAGACGCAGCGCGCTAGATGGGCCACGCGACGCTTGACCGTCAAGAGTAGCCGCAAAAAGCGCCTATCTCTGTTGAACCGAGCACAGCACAAGCGCTCCAGCTCCAACGAGAAGAATGGCAACGGTCCTGATGGCGGCGATACGCCATTCAACGACGACAATGCTGCCGAAGAGGACATCTCCGATACCGAATCCGAAGAGAATACAAATCGTACCGTCTTCTTTAACTTGCCTCTACCCGACGATATGCTCGACGACGAAGGCCACCCGCTATATACATATACGAGGAACAAGATTCGAACCGCAAAGTACACGCCGCTATCCTTTATCCCCAAGAATTTGTGGTTCCAGTTTCACAATGTTGCCAACATTTTCTTCTTGTTCGTTGTCATCCTAGTTGTAAGTGCATCCGTTCCTCTAACCGTCTCTTTCGTACTATTTCAAGCAGACATTCTTACGCTGTGGTAATAGATCTTCCCCATATTCGGAAGCGTAAATCCGGGATTGAACGCAGTTCCCCTCATTGTCATTATCGTCCTCACAGCCATCAAGGACGCCATCGAAGACTACCGACGAACAGTCACCGACATTGAACTCAACAACGCACCAGTCCATCGTCTGGTCAACTGGAACAATGTCAACGTCGAAGCCGACAACGTCTCAACGTGGAGACGCTTTAAAAAGGCCAATTCCAAATTCTTTGGCAACATTTGGACCGCCGTTGAAAGCATGTGGTCGAAAAAGGCGCGCCAGAAGAGGGCCGATCGCAAGGCCGGCCCTGTTCAGGAAGACGAGCCTCGTCCGTCCATCGAAACACAGCGAACGAGAATGTCTATGCGCCAATCTCTTAGCTCGCCATTTGGCTACCGCCGCTCGCTAGAGTCACAGCACGAGGACATCCAAATGACGCCTGTCCCCTCACCATCGCCACCTACAAACATCCGCATAGAACTCCCCGATAAACAGGATGCTGCACGTGCTGCTGCGCTCCAGGACATGCCGACCGATATCATCAACTACCGCCGATCAACGGAAGGCGCCAGGTTTAAAAAGGACGCTTGGAAGAGCCTGGTTGTCGGAGATTTCGTGAGAATCTATAACGACGACGAGCTCCCTGCCGATATCATTATTCTATCCACTTCCGATCCCGATGGCGCCTGCTACGTCGAGACCAAGAATTTGGACGGCGAGACAAACTTGAAAGTGAGGCAAGCTCTCCGCTGTGGTCGCCAGCTTAAGCATGCTCGCGACTGCGAACGTTCAGAATTTCGCATCGAGTCGGAAGGACCTCAGTCCAACCTGTACAAGTACAACGCCGCTATTAAATGGAGCCAAGTGGTGCCTGGCTATCCCGACGACGAGCCCGAGGATATGACCGAACCCATTACCATTGACAACTTGCTGCTCCGAGGCTGCAACCTTCGCAACACAGAATGGGTGCTCGGCGTGGTTGTCTACACCGGCCACGATACAAAAATTATGATGAATGCCGGCATCACACCTAGCAAGCGCGCCAGAATTGCCCGAGAAATGAACTTCAATGTCATCTGCAACTTTGGCATCCTATTCGTAATGTGCCTGGTGTCGGCCATTGTTAACGGTGTCAGCTGGGCAAAGACCGACACATCGAAAAATTACTTCGACTACGAGTCAATTGGCGGTAGCCCTCCCGTCAGTGGTTTCATTACATTCTGGGCCGCCATTATCAACTTCCAGAACTTGGTGCCAATTTCACTCTATATTACCCTTGAAATAGTCCGAACTCTCCAGGCGATTTTCATCTTCAGCGATGTGGAGATGTACTACGAGCCGATTGACCAACCGTGTGTTCCCAAGACTTGGAATATTTCCGATGATGTCGGCCAGATCGAATACATCTTCTCCGACAAGACCGGAACACTAACACAAAACGTCATGGAGTTCAAGAAGGCCACCATCAACGGCCATCCTTATGGCGAGGCTTACACAGAAGCACAGGCAGGAATGCAGAAGCGCCTCGGCGTTGACGTCGCAAAGGAGGCGGAAAGAGTCACTGCGGAAATTGCGCAGGCCAAGGTGCAATCACTCGAAGGGCTCCGAAACATATACAATAACCCCTATCTGCACGATGACGCCCTCACATTTATTGCGCCAGACTTTGTGGCGGACCTGGCAGGCGAATCTGGATCCGAACAAAGGAGCGCCAATGAGACTTTCATGCTGGCACTGGCTCTATGCCATACGGTGATCGCAGAAAAGCAACCCGGCGACCCCCCAAAGATGGCATTCAAAGCACAATCTCCCGATGAAGAGGCTCTAGTAGCTACCGCTCGTGATATGGGCTTCACTGTTCTTGGTAGCTCGACCGATGGTATCGATCTCAACGTTATGGGAGAAGATCGTCACTACCAGATTCTTACCACCATTGAGTTTAATTCTTCTCGCAAGCGAATGAGCTCGATTGTGCGGATGCCTGATGGACGCATCGTCATCTTCTGCAAGGGTGCCGACTCAGTCATCTACTCTCGACTCAAACGAGGAGAGCAGCGTGAGCTGCGTAAGGAAACCGCAGACCATTTGGAAATGTTTGCGAGAGAAGGCCTTCGAACTCTCTGCATAGCCCAAAAGGAGATCACTGAAGAGGAATACCGCTCATGGAAGAAGGAGCATGATGCCGCCGCGGCCGCCGTCGAAGAGCGTGAAGAAAAAATGGAAGCTGCTGCAGAGCTCATTGAGCAAGATTTTATGCTCATCGGTGGTACCGCCATTGAAGACCGCCTCCAAGATGGTGTGCCAGACACAATCGCCCTGCTCGGTCAGGCCGGTATCAAGCTTTGGGTTCTCACTGGCGACAAGGTGGAGACAGCAATCAACATTGGCTTCTCGTGCAACCTGCTCAACAATGACATGGAACTTATCCATGTCAAGGTCGACGAAGATGAAAGTGACGACGTTTCTGACGAAGCATGCCTTGACAGCACCGAGAAGCTCTTGGACGCGCAACTGCAAGTATTTGGCATTACCGGTTCGGACGAGGAACTGAAAGCCGCCTGCAAGAACCACGAACCGCCTCCGCCAACCCACGGCCTCGTCATTGATGGCTTCACACTGCGTTGGGCCCTGCATGATCGCTTAAAGCAAAAGTTTTTGCTTCTTTGCAAGCAGTGCCGTTCTGTGCTGTGCTGCCGTGTCAGCCCTGCTCAAAAGGCTGCCGTTGTTGCCATGGTGAAGAATGGCTTGGACGTCATGACCCTGTCCATTGGTGACGGTGCTAATGATGTGGCCATGATTCAGGAGGCTGATGTTGGTGTGGGTATTGCTGGTGTTGAAGGGCGCCAAGCTGCCATGTCATCCGACTATGCTATCGGACAGTTCCGATTCCTTCAGAGACTGGTTCTTGTGCATGGCAGATGGTCATACCGACGCCTGGCGGAGAGTATCAGCAATTTCTTCTACAAGAACATGGTTTGGGTCTTCAGCTTGCTATGGTTCCAGATCTATTGCGACTTTGATATTACCTACCTGTTTGAGTACAGCTACATCATCATGTTCAACCTGTTTTTCACCTCCATCCCTGTTGGTGTGATGGGTGTATTGGATCAAGATGTTTCTGACAAGGTGTCATTGGCCGTGCCGGAACTGTATCGCGTCGGCATCGAGCGCCTTGAATGGACACAACGGAAGTTCTGGTGAGTATTGCAATGCACACATCAATTTAGACTAGATTGTTTTGACACTAACATACTTTTCAGGCTCTATGTGATTGATGGTATCTATCAATCCGTCATGGCGTTTTATGTTCCATATCTGTTGATTATGGCGGGCCGACCAGTCACCTTCAACGGTCTCAGTGTCGAAGACCGCTACAGATTCGGTGCTTACGTTGCGCATCCTGCGGTCTTGACGATCAATGCATACATCATGATCAACTCATACCGATGGGACTGGCTCATGCTTCTTATTATCGCTCTCAGTGACATCTTCATCTTCTTCTGGACGGGCGTCTACACTTCGTTTACCTCGTCGGGGACATTTTACCAGGCCGCTGCCCACGTGTATGGCGAAGCCACATTCTGGGCATGCTTTTGCATTGTCCCGGTCATGTGTCTGTTTCCTCGCTTTGCCATCAAAGCTCTTCAAAAAGTGTACTGGCCTTACGACGTGGACCTTATCCGTGAGCAGGTTACTCTGGGAATGTTTGACCATCTTAAAGATGGCGACAAAAACGATGATAACAAAAGCAACGACTCCAAGAGTCAAAAATCATCTCGAAGCTCCAAGAAGACCAAGCATGCTCACTATGCGAGCGTTGACGAGGATCTGCGTCCCATTTACCCGCCATCCACGGTCACACGGACCACGACACATAACCAGCACAGCCAGAACGGCAGCGCCGATACGACCAACGCTCCGTTCAGCCGATTTTCGCTGGAAGTGCCACATCGCCCTTCAGCTGAACGTGCAAGACCTTCGTACGACCGTATGCGCGCCTCGATGGACCGAACGCGGGCCAGTTTTGAAGCAAGCAGTGATTTCACGTCTGCGGCACGCTTGTCGCGGATTGAATCATCTGCCTCGGCCGCCCCAACAGGTGCAAACGCTGGCCGTATTCGAAGCAGGTTGCGCGGTCTCTCTCTGACCAAGAGCGCCAATAACTAGTGGTCATAGGAGCGCCTTTCGTGAGATCTGTTGTCTGAAACCCAACTACAATCGCTGTACGGAGTACAGCACCGACGAATATGCATAATGCCAACCGTACGCATTTTCCTAGTCACCCGCCGCAACACACTTGATATCCCAAGTTTCTCAAGATTTGAGAATTCTGCTTGCTTCCCTTTTGATGATCTGCATGAGCAATCTATGAGTTGCTGTTTACACAAGCCTCGCTTCAACCACATACTTTTTGATGGATTGCGCTCTTCTGAACTCGAGCTGCAGGCATCCGCGAACTATAGAAAAGAGAGGCGCTTCCTCTTTTCTCTCATTACATTTTACACTGGCAAGGCGTTTATAAAGAAGTCTGGGGAAGGGTGCATTTGATTTGTTTTTCTTTAGCCTTCTTGACACCATCACCATTGTTTGAACCTTCTTTGACTCTTTCATAATATTGTTATTCCGCTACCTATATCAGTCGATTTTTCCTTTTTCTTGCGTGGCATTTTAGACGGCGGCAGCCATTCCTACACCAACCAAAACTTTTTGTCGTTTTCACTTTCCTTTCAACCGATTTTATACTCTTGTTCCTTTAGTTGAATTGAAAAACGGGGGAAGAAGAGAAGGAGTATGCAATATTGAGGCGTTTAGTTTTTTTCTTCCTCTTTAAGCGGGCGATGAGTTCAATCGTCTGTGGCAGGCTGGATATGAGTGTATATAGCATAACCCGGCTTCTGTTTCTTGGAGACAAGCAAAATAAATCCAGTACATTCTCAAATGTGTGTTTTACAAGGGGAATTTGATTGTGAAATGTACTCAGCGTCTATATCCCGAGTCCCTTGTCTATTTTTTATTGTTGTTAGTGCCAAACCGCAATGGACCTCTGGTGGTGTCATATGAAACCTTGCCCCACACAAGCTTTTCTTTCCCAACAGTAGTTAGACAAACGACTCTCTCCTGAACCTCCAGTCCGGCACAGCAGAGATCTCTACGCCTCCACAGGCACGACTGTTGTAGGTGGATTGCAGAGTCAAGACTTCAAAATGGACGCATACAAGGCTCAGATTGAATCGGTCTGGCGCAATGGCCGCAATTGCGTGCAGTCGCACCTCCGCGACGTCCCGTAAGGGTCCCCGAGCTTCAGGACTCCCAAAGCCACAATGCTAACCGCTTACGACCTCCCAGGACACCAATCTTGCAAGTCGGCATCGCAATCGTCGTGATACTCCTCTCAGTTGCCTTCTTCCGCGCCGCTCAGGCCTCTGCAGCCGGTAGGCCACGCCGCTACACCGTCCATCCGCCCAAGATCCCCTCCCCAGAAAAGACCATCGAGCACCCGGGCGTCAAAGTGCCCGGCAGCTCCGCGATCCAATGCTACGCGCCCGCCACAGGCCAGTTCCTCGGCCTCGTAAACCCCGTTACCGCCGACGGCATCGATCGCTGCGTCACCTCTGCCGCCGAGGCACAGCGCGAATGGGCCAAGACGACATTTGCCCAGCGGAAAGCCGTCCTGCGCTCGCTGCTGCAGTATGTCTTGGACAATGGCGAGGAGATTTGCCGGATTGCTGGTCTGGATAGCGGCAAGACACTTGTCGATGCGCAGCTCGGCGAGGTGCTCGTCACTGCGGAAAGGCTGCAGTGGACGCTGCTGCACGGCGAAAAGGCGCTGAAGCCGTCCAAGCGGCCGACCAACTTGCTCATGATGTATAAGCGGAATACCGTGCACTACGAGCCCATGGGCGTTGTCGCTGCGCTGGTGTCGTGGAATTACCCGTTTCACAACATGATGGGGCCAATCATCAGCTCCATCTTTGCTGGTAACGGCATTGTTGTCAAGGTCTCTGAGCAGACGGCGTGGTCGAGCGCGTACTTTACCAACATTGCCCGCGGCGCGCTCGCTGCCCACGGCTATAACCCCAATCTCATCCAGACGTTTGCCTGTTGGCCGCAGACTGCAGGACACCTTACGTCTCACCCGGGGATCTCCCACATTACATTCATCGGCTCTCAAAATGTCGCCCACCACGTCGCCACCAGCGCAGCCAAGTCTCTAACCCCCGTTGTCGCCGAGCTCGGCGGCAAAGACCCCTTCATCATCCTCGACTCGGCTCGCAACGACCTCGTCCGCATTGCAGAGGTTGTTCTCCGCGGCACCTTTCAGGCGGCAGGGCAAAACTGCATCGGCATTGAGCGAGTCATCGTCGGCCCAGCGCTCTACGACAAGCTCGTTTCCGTCCTTGAGCCCCGCGTCAAGGCTCTCCGTCTCGGACCCGACGCAGATGTCGGCGGCATGATCTCCGACGCATCCTTTGACCGCCTAGAAGAACTCATCGCCGAAGCCGTCTCGCAGGGCGCTCGCCTCCTCGCCGGCGGCAAACGCTACAACCACCCGGACTATCCCATGGCACATTACTTCCAGCCCACGCTGCTCGTCGACGTGACGCCCAAAATGCGCATCGCAGAAAACGAATGCTTCGCGCCAATCCTCACCGTCCTCCGCGCGGAATCCTCCACCGCTGACGCGATTCTCTCCATTGCCAACGCCCCCAACTTTGGCCTCGGTGCGTCTGTGCACGGCTCAGAGCGCGATCCGGCCATGGCACCGATTGTGCGTGGCCTCAAGGCGGGTATGGTGGCTGTCAATGACTTTGCAGTCTACTATGCCGTACAGCTGCCGTTTGGCGGCGTTCGTGGATCGGGATATGGACGCTTTGCGGGTGAAGAGGGTCTTAGGGGCTTGTGTAATATTAAGAGCGTGTGTGAGGATCGCTTTGGCTGGTTGGGTGTCAGGACTGGCATTCCGCCGCCGATGCAGTACCCTGTTGCCAACCAGCGGAATAGCTGGCGGTTTGCTCATGGTGTTGTCGAGGTTGGTTATGGTGAGCCGCCGAGAAAGGTTAGAGGTTTGGTGGGCATGTTGAAGAATATGTAATGTGTGAAATTGTACAAAATTGGTGTTATAGAGTATTGCTTCTTCGTGAGGAGGCAACAATAGAAGAGAATTTTGAAGTTCAATACTAAAACAGATTCAAAATAGAACTGGGACAATGGCATGCGGAGTCAAGTGACTGTCAACTGTCTTTGATTCATTCCTTAATGCTTCTGGATCTTGAAACTATCTAGCAAATGTATTCTAACTGATCTTGAAACCAAATTCAAAAGCTCATGAGCTACTGGCGACCATAGGAGCTTACAAAGAAAGAAGGGCTTTATGCAGCCTACCAAGCTGCGACGACGCCTCGTGTGTTGGGCACAACGCCTGCGGCGTTGGTCATGCCACCCCAACGGGTGCTAGCTGGCGTTGTAACCTCGTTGGCTGAGGTATTCCAGCCGCTATTGGCCGTGTTGTCGCTTTGGGCTCCGGTGCCGTTGGAGTTACCGTTCTAGGGATCGCCGTTTGAAGCCCAAGTGTTGCTGGTGCTCTGACCAGCGGCGTTACCACCACATGCTGAGGTGAATTGTTCTTGCCGACCGGCTTGCCCTCCTGTAGCGTCGGTAACATTGTTTCCACCCCATGCATTGGCTACGGCTTCTTCCTGTGGTTGTCCTGGACTGGCTCCCCATGCGCCTGCATCTGCACCCTCAGACTGACCAGCCATTTCGTTTGGATCGAAGTCAGACTCCGTCTCAAACTGAATTTTGTTGCCCTGCGGCACGTATGTTTGCAAGAACTCGGGAATTTCTTGACCAGTTTCAAGAAGAGTCCGTGTCAAAACACTTGCAATTGGCTCGTCGCGCTCAGTGAAAAAGGAGCTTGCCACACCACGGTGACCAATTCTGCCAGTTCGACCTAGCAGCCACGTTAGCAATTATTACAGAATGTATCAGAAACAAGCCCACTTGCCAATGCGATGGGTATACTCTTCGATTCCTCCGTGTTCCATTGAGGGCAAATCATAGTTGATGACATGCATGACATTGCGAACATCTATGCCACGAGCAGTAAGACCAGTGGCTACCAGAATGGGTGCAGTTCCAGCACGGAAAGCCCGCATCGCAGCTTCACGCTCCATCTGAGTACGTTCACTGTGAATAGAAGTAACTGGAAGTTTCATGTTCCACAAGAAGTCGTCAAGAAAGTCGACCTCTTGCCGGCTGTTTGCGAAAATAATGGTACGGACACCATACATTTCGTTCAAAAGCTGAAGCAACATGTCCTTTTTGTTTTGCGGCTCGGCCTCGATGATGAGCTGTCGAATATTCGCAGTAGTGCTGCCAGCGCGGCCAACGCGGAAGCGAACGTGGGCTGCTGCTAAGTGATCCTTTGCAAGACGCCTGGCCTCTAGGGGAAACGTCGCGGAGAAGAGGCCGTACTTGACATTGCCTTCGTCCTGGTCTACGACAAGAAATTTAGCAACGTCCATGCCAAAATGACAGCTACATACCTCCACCCAACATAATCTGCTGGAGTTGCTCCTGCCAATCGGCTTCGAGCATCTCATCAGCTTCATCAATTACCATGTACTTGAGGCGGCGGAGGCTCAAGACCTTGGGCTTATTGATGAAGCTCACGAGGCGACCTGGTGTACCAACGAGGATGTCACATCCACGATTGAGAAGATGCACCTGTTCGGGGACTGGAACACCACCGTAGACAACACCAGGGCGAAGCATGGTCCGGTAACAAAATTTTCGGGCCTCGTTGAAGATTTGCACAGCAAGCTCTCTGGTAGGGGCAACAATGAGCACCAGAGGTTCGGCGGTCACCTCGTCAACACCTTCACGAAAAGTGGCTGGGTTAGGTCGAGGGGCAGCAAGTTTCTTTGCCTTTCCCATCAGCTTGCTCAAAATCGGAATCAAGTAGGCCCCTGTTTTCCCAGAACCTAGAGCAAAAAACATTAGCATTAATGTGCACTTGGAGACGGTATACCTACCAGTTTGCGCAATTCCAATTACATCGTGGCCCTGCACGATGGCCGGGATCGTGTACTTCTGGATCGGAGTTGGGTTCTGGTAACCCGCGAGCGCAATGTTCCTGAGCATCGCTGGGTGCAGGCCAGAGTCAGAAAAAGTTGCAACTGGGGAAATCTTGACAGACCCTTCCTGAGAAACATCAATGGACTCAATACTAGTGACAGTTAGCGATGACTCGAGGGCAAGAAACGAGTTACGCACCGCGAGAAGTCCAGTCCGGTTCGTTCATGGCGAGTTGCGGGATCGCCAAAGAGCTCCAGTTCCAGATCGGGGATCTCAGGGCCAATATCACCGTATTCATCATTCCACTGGTAAACCTTTGCGCTCCCGTCGAATCCCTGCGTAGCAATCACGCTATCGGGGGCTGGAGCTTCGGAGCCAACAGCACCAGGAATACCGGGCTGATTGATTTCTCCGGAGCCATTAAATTGAGGCTCCATGGTAACTTGTGCTTGTAAAAGCGAGACAAGCAAAGGCGAACAGCTGTCAAATGTCAGAAACGTGCTCGCAGCAAACCCTGTAATGTTGATGAATGTAACTCTGCGAAATCGCCAGCCGAGCCTGTGGAAATACGAACTTTGTTTTACTCAGGTAGTGAAATTGAATGCCACGTTTAATGGGCCAATCGACGCACTCTGAATAATACAATTCAGAAAGTGGTTGTCGTCGATGTAGACCGGAAATTGGTGTATGAGGAAGAGAGAAGAAAAATAAACAACAAACATTAGACGAAAGTGATTTATACCCATTGCCAGCTGGCTGCCAGCTGTCAGAGTTATTGGCAGCTGCCGGCTGCAATCAGTTCAAAACAGGATGGCAACGTTGCCAGGGAAAGACTGCCTCGCTGTGGATAGGCTGAGCACCGTGAGCTTCAGTGTCAATCACGATCTTGGTAACCAATAAAATGAACTTCATAATAAATTTAATACTTATACCCCGTGAACGCCAATTCATGCATGTCTGCTCACCAAAGGTTCAACAGCTCCTCCTCAGAAAGTATTGGCTCCGGTTCAAAGCCAACCATGGCAGCGTCCACAGTCTTCTCCAGAGCACTCGCCGCTCTACCAATCACGCCACCCTCCTTTTTACAATCATTCATGCCGTTTGTAATATCCTCAAAAAGCACCTTGTGGAATATTTGCAGCCGCTCCTGAGGATCGTTGTACGGCATCTTTTCCGCGCTTCTTGGAGCGCCGTAGAGATTCAGATATCCAAATGGGTTATGTGTGCGGGGTATCCTGTATAAATTGTCCCAGTATTGTTGACGGTTATATAAAGCAGACTCTGCTGGCCGAAAGCCTATTTGCAGGAATTTATCGAGCACCGCAATGTGGCGAGCTCGCGCGCGGGCTGCGCTCGGCGACAAGTTTGTTAGAGATGTTGACGCTGATGACCATCCGTCTTTTGTTTTCGATCGCTTCCACCCTATGACAAGTAAAATGTCTGATAGAGGCTTGACCCAGCACTCGGGGGCGTTGACTACTTCGTCGCCAGCAAGATCGAGCAACCAATCCAGCGTCTCGGCAGCGTAGTTGCTGATCTCTGTCGACAGATTCGTCAAACCTGCCCGAATACACAGTAAAGCTTGTTTTATAACAGTCTCAACATTATCTTTCGGCAGCGCATTGAATACTTTGCGAAGTTCCGTGCGGATCGGCGCCGAAGGGTACGAGATGAGGGGCAGCAGTTTCTTGAGAATGTTGGCCGTACCGACTGGATTGACTGGAGGTTCCATGGATAGCTGGTTTGCTAGATACGACAGCGCTTCTTTCTTTCGAGTTTCGGCACGGGTTGTATTAGCAATATCGAGGCTTTCTTTAAACTGTTTTGTGGCATCGGGAGCGACAGTCGACAGAGATTGATGGGCCATGACAATGGCTGCGGTGGTCAGTAAAGAATGATGAGGGATAGGTGTAATTCGTACATTTGGATTTGAAGCTGGTATCTGTAAAATTCGAAGACTTTGCCTTGTCCTTGCCAACTTTATATTTCGGTTTCTGCGCATTTGTATCAGTCTCTTGTCTTTCGCTGAGTACGTGATGCCTCGCACCTGAAAATCCTTCTTCTTCTCCTTCTTTTTCTTAGTGCTTGACCCCATTTTGGCGGTGTATGTCGCAAGACGGCTAGATCAAATGACAATATGCGTATCTTAGTTTGTTTCGTAGATATGCGGCAAAAGTCGTAGCTTTATTCTGCATCGAATGATTGAACCTTCTCTCAGCGCCTGCTGTATGTGGGCTGGCAAATTTTGGCGGTGCCCTATGGCAGAATTGGAATGACGCGGTGTGCCACAACTGACCAGCGGCCATTGTGGTGCAGCTCGGAAGTATACCCCACCAAAGCTCCCGTCGCGGCCTGCTTTATTTACTTCTTACAATATCCAAATACTTGCCCTCGCGCAAAATTATAATACGGCTTTCGAGATGGCTGAGATGCAGACGGTAGTTTCTGTCGACTCATTTGCTGAATTCTGGCTTAAATCAACTAACGATGGCCCCAGCCAAATGGACAGGCAGCTGTCCTCGACGAGAAGCTCGCGCGATTGACCAAGAAGCCCGGCGTCAAAGCCAGCATTGTCCTCGATAGAGCGAGCGGCGCCATTCTCAAGACAAGCGGAGACGAAACTGCCCTAGGGACGACAAAATCGCGGAATGCCTCCACGGCGGCCTCTTTCTCAAACGAACCCGAGACGGCAGAACAGAGCGAATCAAAAGGGGTGGAGGATTTTGCTGCGATGATTTGGAAGTTTGTCAACAATTCAGGAGACATGGTGACGGAAATTGATTCAGAGGTAGTATTACCATAAGAAATCTGGAGTGGATTGTTGCTAATGGGCTCCTAGGATGAACTGCGACTGCTACGACTGCGAACCAAGAAGCAAGAGATTGTTATTGTGTTGGATCCGAAATACCTGCTTACGGTTGTTCACGATGCAAATTCAGTTTAAAGCAAAGCAATATACGCATTTAATACGCATTTATATTCAAAAGGGCGTAGGACTCGGCAAAATCTTAACAATGGGAGTCCCGGAGGGTCAACCGTCGCGGGCGGCGTAGGGCGTGTATATGACAGATATAAAGTGCTTCCATAGGCATATACGATGAAATGATACCCCGTTTTTGGTTGATACAGCAATATTATACGGAACGGCAATCTATTTGTAAGCCAGGAGCAAAACGGGAACATTTCATGCGATCAGCTTGAAACCATGCGGTTCTTTTACACGCAGCTTTGACATCACTAGAGAAGCCTAGGAGAGGCTTATATACTAAATAGGGCTCTCATATGAGCACATACGACCACAGCCGCTTGAAAAATCAGGGTCCCGTCCGATCCCCCAGGATAACCAGGCGAGCGCTTGACTAGTAGTTGGGTCGGAGACGACCAGCGAATACCAAGTGTTGTATGTTTTTTTTTTTTTTGTCTTTTTCTTTCTTTTCGAGACTTGGAACTATTACCATGTTCAGCGAATGCCTTATGGATTTTAACTTAGATCTGTCCTTGGAAATTCAATGGTTTTATATTGCGTTGGTACTGAAAGGTGCATGAACATGCCATAATCCAGCGAGGACTGAACGAACAGCCTGACCTGGTCCACCGTCTCAAAACATTTAGCTTGCAGACTTTAAATCGTAAAAAATGTGAAATTTCAAGTAAAGCAAGCCAGTAAAATGCCAAAAAACACGTAATTTACAAGCTGCCCATGCAAGTCCTAAAGCTGCCGCTTTTCAACCTCTATCCAGTAATTACCAAACCTCCATGTCCTCCATATTTATCTTAATTATGCAGCCGCGGGAGCAGGGGCCTCAGTGCCCGAGCCCGCACCGGGACGGCCTTGAGGGGGCATGAAGATGGGAATATAGGTGACGACAAGAGCCATGACTGCAAAACAAATGGGGTTAGCATTGCGCGTCGCACAGGACGGGCGATCCTGCCCAGAGATTTGTTATTCCAATTAGCACATACGTGAAAGACCAACGCTGTAGTATCCAGGCGAAGCAGCACTGGCTTCGGCGCTCTGGCCAAGCCACGACTGAATTGAGAAGACAAGACCGGCCCTATCAAAACCTCTGCATTAGCACATCCGTACGCTTGATGAACCCAAATCCCCAGCAACTGTTGAATCTTTAAAATGAAAGGATATATTGCGCAGTTTTGCATCCTTCGAATTCGCTTCGGTCGCTCGCTCGTTCGGGAGGGGGTTGAACCTACCATCCAACATATCGGTTGCGAGTAAACATGGCTGCCATGGGCATCGTCGATGTAAGCGTGCTACCCACGTCGGCAGCATCACTCTTGCTCTGGGGTTCCTGATAAGGAACAACTGCAGAAAATTGAATTAGTCTCCAGTTCCTTTTTGCGCGCGTCGCAAAAGCCCCCCCCTCGTCGCCGTCACTTTCGCATCTGCAAACCTCGCTGGCGGATAAAGAGAGGGAGAGAGAAAGCGAGAGAGGCAGCAATTGCGCTCACGAATTGACGGATGAGAGATTGATGAGCTTACTCAAGTCTTCCCGACGCATATCCTTGCCGGGCGCCATGGTTATTGGAGGTTTTCTGCTCGGCGAATAGGTAGAAGTTCTGGGGGGTTTGGGGGTGAATGGGAGGATTGGGAACAGGTGGGTGGGGTATGTTGGCGGGAAGACTGGGGATGTTGGCCTTTGGCAGGCGGATGGATTGGGTTTAGCGTGGGATGGGCGCTGATGAAGAACCCCAGAGGGTCCAACGGCTTATATCTCCGTCCAAGGATACATGGCCAATTGATTCCGGGAAATATCGCTTGATTTTCAAGGCTTGCTGAAATGTTTAAAAATAGAATTTGCTATATGAATTTTGAATGACGCTCGCTAATTCGTCAAAAAAAAAAAAAAATCGCTTCTAAACCTGCCATAAAAACACTTATCATACAAAGACACTCCGTCTCCAATCATCTAGTCAACCCTAATAATGACTTTATAGCTGAGAGCACCAGCCTCTCTGATGGCACAAGCTAGACAACCTCGTCTTCTTCTGCTGATAATGGCATTCCACCCTTGCTGCGAACAGAGACTTCTTACAAGTATCTCCATGTCTGATCCGAATTGCTTCTCCTGTGACTCGAGGTGCATCTTAGTCAGGGCAGAGAAGCTGTTCTTGCGATCCGCAATAGGCGAAGTAGACGGCGAAAATGTTCGTTCCATAGCTGGTGACTGAGGAATATCGACAATGCGGGTCATACAGTCGATAACCAGGACCTTGTTTGCGGGAGGTGGTTCGATTGACCCGTCCGACAAGAGTTCCGCCAATGTGAGATACTTTCTCTGGATTACTTCGGAGATATGGAGAACCTTGTACTTGTAAGATTGATGGAGCGGATGGCCTGTCGTATTGTTAGTAATGCGCCTCTAAATGGCGAGTGACTACAATGTACTCACCCATCCGATACACAGAGCGCGAACGGCTCCCCAGTGTATCCGCTCCTGAGACGTCAATCTCTTGAATAGTTGGGCTCGAGGCTGACTTGACAAATCTTATACCACGAGGAGGAGAGCAGGGATGCGCCGTTACAAAGTTGACATCGTATGTTAATGCAAAGGTCATTTGCTTGTCGGGTTGCCCTTCCATGCCAACCATGAATGTGATCGAGACTGGATGTGACGGAAGCTCCGGTGCCGGAGCACCATGCTCATTTGAGGACGTGGGCACAATTTCGGCAAGCGGTGTCGGTTGGACTGAATGTGACGATGGCGAAAGCTTCAGAGATAGCAAGCCGACGTCGATATCCGGCGGCGGCTCAATATACCGATTTTCCCATGGCATTGTAAAGTCGGCTGGCGAAAGGTTTTCTTCTCTGGCGTCACCAATGATGGATGATTCCTTCTCAAGCTTTCTCTTTGCCCAAATTCGTGACTTTTTACCGATGCGTAAAAGGTCTTCAGTTACGTCCCTCACCTCGACGTTTAGCCAGCCCTCATCAACATTCTCTGGGACAATGTTGCTAGAAATCCATCCCATACATTCAGCAGATCCATCCCCTGCTGCTAGGACACGCCCAACAATGCAGGTAGCACTCCAGAAACTCTTACCAGAATATACAAACCCACCTCCAAGATTGGCGAAAGACCCCAGCTTGCTCAGGGCCATACCATCGTTCTCTAATAGAGACGCCATGAGAAAGTGACATAATCCGTCTCCAGGGAGCATGAGCCCAAAGATGTAGGATTTAGACATCCATCCGGACGGATGCAGGGCAGCGGCCAGCTTACGTCGCCTCGCCCTGGCCCGTTCCTTGTGATGGCCGCGCTGACAAGTCACATCAAATGCCCCAAACGCTGATGAGCCCTTTTCGTCTTCCCCGCACTCACACATGGATGTGTCTGGTTTTGAAACCACTGCATCTTGTAGGTGACCGGTGATGTAGGCTTCGTAAGCATCTATTCCGGGCCACCCAAGCGTCTTGGCAAAGTGAACCAGACCGTCGACTTGTCGCTGGCCATTTCGACCTTTAATGACGTAATGATAAGGGGGCGAAGGTGGATGAAAGCCATATCGGCTGGGGTGCAGAGATATTTTGCTGACTAGTGTAGCCAGCCAGCTGACGCCTCGCATCTTCTTATTTAACGGTGCGGCCTTATCTGCTTCCACAGCATTGCCATCTTCTTTGACAACTTGAATGTTGCCGAGCCAACTCCGAGCTAGCAAAAGTGACCATTTAACCGTGGGGGTTGCAGCTCGCTCAAACTGGACAATGTCAATAGGGCGAAAAGCCCCTGCTCCGTATTCTGCACCTTGAGTTACAGCATCCAGTCTGACTAGGAGTTCCGTGGCAAGGAGAATTTGTAGCAAAAGCCAGTATTTCTCCTCTGCCAAGTCTCTGGCAGAATCTGGATCATGTATGTTCGCTCCGTCCTTGACGCGGTCACCATGAGGCTCGCCCCATAATATCTGACCAAGGCGAACGCGCCATTCAACGTGGGAAAGGTCAATCCAGACATTAGCGGTCCCTAAGCACTTGAGAAGGGCGACAATCTGGTTGGTCAAGCTGTGGTTATCTTTCTTGTCAATAGCAACGTAGTGAGGGCGCATGAAGCTGCGAAACAAGTCGTTGTAACTGTCTGAGGAAGTCCTTTCTTTGAGGTCGTTGGCCCTGTACAAGTCGCCATTTCGCTGCAGTCGTCCAAGAACTTCCGACTCGGGAATGCGATGTAACCAGCCATCGTGGGACAGCATGTGTTCCCGGGCATCGATAATGACTTTGGCTTTCTTGCCAATGCTATCGAAACCAAACTGCTCTTCCTCGAGAGAGTCGCTAACGTTTAGTTCAAGAGCAGCTTGGAACCCCACAGTACCCTTCTCCAGGCCCTGAAGACTCAGCATATTTGGGCGCTCGCGGCATCGCACGAAGAAGTGAGACTTCTTGCAGTCCTCAACCTGCGTCTTAGCAGTTGCATCGTGATTGACGTCTCTAGTCAGGTGCGGATGGGCGGTGAGACCGCTCCAAGCTCTTGCTTCGATTTGTACATGGTCGGTCAGGTCGCGTATCTGAAGTTCCTCGTCGAACGGAAACGCAACCGAGGGATTGGGGACAGACAGAAACGGGCCCTCGTTTCGGGCGTAGAATTGAGGTGCGCCAGAGAAGAGCTTCTCAATGTCATCCTCGTCCAACCGCGTCATGCTTATAATGATTTCAACGCAGTAGCACTTCTATCCGCTTCGAAGATTGCATTGGGTCCCGGGCTAGGGATTGTCTTTTCGACTGGCCGGAGATGCGACGGAAGGGCTCGGTCGAAGGAAGTGTTGGACGACCTTGAAAGGCGGGGCCGGGCGGGTTCGACGGCACGATGGTCTCGCGACAGGGGTCCAGGGGTCTGCTGAGGCTGGTATCAACTACCAGCGGCGTGGGGGATTTTCGAAATGAAATCGCGGGACAGCGGGCTGCAGCTTCGAAAACCCTGAAGCGCGACAATTTGAGATGCAAGCGTTGCAGTGGGCTGTTGGGCAACGCGCGTGAGGAAGCTGGGGGATTGACGTTCCAAGTAGCGCCGCTTTCAGCACCGGCGCGAACCCAAGCTTGGAAAGGAGGCACGATGACAAGGTGGGGAGGGGACCGACTACTAAGTACTTACCCTCACGCCACCTTCAATTCGCTGGTGGTCACCTGCTCCGATGTTGTGTCCGCTTACAAGTGCATTTCCGCGTCGATGCCTGATGTATTTATAGAATTATGGGCTGTCAAGGCCATTGTTTACTTTCTCAAATGTCCCATTGCGTGTGCTTCAGCATATACGAGGCAGTAGCTGGTTAACCTTTTCTTCCGGCGGGATTACCGAGATAGTACCCCAGATACAGTACCTTAGTTCTTTGTTAGTATAGTAGCGTCTCAAGCTACCTAGTATTAACCCCCGCCTGTCCGCCACTCCACCACCGCAATTGCCGGTCTTCTTACCCGTAAACCCATATCTGTGTACGTGCAAAGTCAACCGTAGTACACATAGTCGCTAACAGTCGCGTAATTCCTTGCAGACAGAGTGGCTACTTGAGGGATACAATTATCAAAGACAGTGTTTATTGCCCACAATATCCTTGGCATAAAAAAAAAAAGACTGAGTCGCTGTCCCTGACTGTGTGCTTTGCTGTACCACCTCCAAGCCAAGTCGCACCATTTGCAACTCGCCCTACAATAACCTATGAAGATTCCTCTTAATTACTCGATTGCTCGTCGCATCTTCATGACGGAGTAATACCAGCCCACCTAGGTTCATATCCGCTGAATACCCTACTTCTTAGGGCTGCTGTCATTGTTGGCAGGCGGAGGAGTGTACTTGGAGAATCCCTGGCCGTCGTTGTAGTAGGTGCTACCATTTGGGTTGGAGTAGTTGTACGAGCCATCCCTACAGTCAGCATGCATCAGTACGAGCGATCCATTTTGCTACGCAATTTCTACGCGTAGACAGGCTTCCATTATCGAAAATGAGTAGCATACTTGTTGGAATAATGGTATGCGTTGGGGTTTGCCACACCGATGCCGTAGTCGCGAGCGCAGTAGTGGTTTCCCTATAAATACGTGAAAGAAGGATTAGCATTGTTACAAATCCTGCAGTGCAAAGACAAAGCACCAGGTGCCAATAACCTCGCGATTTATGCCGGAGCTCTTATACTCGTAGCTGGGCATCGTGTAGCTAGCGGCTTGGGCCGAAGATATGACGTACGTGGAGGCAGACTTGTTGGGAGGATGGAGTACGCAAAAGTCAACGTTTTGTTCAGGTCTGCATTCACGAGAAGGTGTTTAACGAGGTGTTACGTACGGTCGAAAAAGGGGCGAATTCGGGCGGTGTGACCAAAGTAAGTACTGCCGCTCTCGTGATGCTAATTACTCAAGGTAACTATTCGTCCCTTATTCACCTCATCCCCGTGTTCCTTCACATCTCGGCATCTTCCCCGGCCCCCACTTTGGCGGGTGGGAGAGGGATGACTTACACGGCCAGAGGTGACTGTGCGAAAACATCTTAAACGCAGGATAGGCAGAGACGGATAGTGAATAAAACGGCCGCAGAATTCCGAAGAAATTCCTGGGCGCCTTTATGACGTATCGCTTTGCTGATGCGAAATTTGTGTTGGGCCCATTAGCCTCACCAGATCCTGAAACGCCAACGGAGACAACCCTTGCGACGCAGCATGTAAGAGGTGCACATGAGCAAAGTCCGTCCTCCGCCGCGAGCTTTGAATTTGGCAATGCTGGCCAGTTTTCGTGCTTTTTATTCTCGTCTTCATTCTCGCTTTTCTTTTCTCGACCTCCCATTGCACCCCGACACGATCAACTTATAAAAATTCAAGATACGGCTTTGCACACAATGAAACTACAACTATTCACTACTTGGCTATGCGCCATTACATCATGCGCCGGCGCAGGTATTGTAATCACTCCGATTAAAGATAACCAGATAGTCGAAAAGGCGTCTGGTGACTGCTTCTTTGGCGTTGTGACGCCGCAGGGTTGTGGGTGAGTTTTGGCCCCGTCAGTCTTCTTGTCATGACCGAGGATGGCTAATTTGGGCACAAAACTAAACTTGTACAGACCGAAGAGAGGGTAGAACTGATTTTCCGCAAGAAGAAATTATTGATTGAGCAATTAAAAAACTCCAGCGATAATTGCGGATATTGTGTCTTTTGGTGGGATCGTTTGCATTTCGACTTGCATAAATATGTGGAGCATCAAGGATGGGATGCCTTGAAATACACAGACATCAAGCACGGCTGCTGAGCAGCGTCCTGGTTATAAATAGACTACTAATAATTCTACATATCTACAAAGATATTATCAAAACTAATAAAACTGCACTTGCTGTTTAAATACGTATGGTCGTTTCCGTATGTTAGCTGTGGTAGGAAAAAGTAATAATTAGTACCTGGTGCTAAAGGGGTGTATGCATCAAATCGCTGAAACGTCTACTGTCGCCATATTGTCGACATTCGCCGCTTTATTTGGTGAGTTTCAGAACACATACTAATGGTATTCACTGCCGATTGGCCGCTCTACCATCACAAACATAGATACTGGGCCCCAAACTAAGGCGAAACGATTTTGACTACTCTGCAAAGTCTATGGACAATCTACGTCCAAGTAACCAAGAAAAAACAAAAGAAAACATACCATTCATTTACCTGCACGCATCCATGCTCAGGACTGTCAGAATCCGTGGCAGGAAAACAGACCCTTTAAAAAACGAAGAAGAAGAAGAAACCCAGGAGAGACGTGTCATTGTCGTGCAGCCGACTCTTGCCATTTTGATGATTGTCTTCCAGTCATTTGCCGATGGGATTGATGGTGCAGCATTTAGGAAAGGTCTGAAACACAAGCCTCCATCTGGCCATCACAGGCTTCCATCTTGACGTCCTTGACCGATCCAGACTTGACGCCATTCTGGCACAAGACGCGCTGCATCTCGCAAGAGCGTTGGACAGCACCTGATTTGGTTGTGAAGCTGTTTCCACTGACACCAAAGGGTCGATTCTTGTCTCCAGTCTCTGTAAGCTCTGGAGCAGCCAAGCCGCCAAGAGCAGCGTCCTTGGAAGCACCGCCCTTACCGTTTCCAGAACCAACATCCGCATTAGTTTCGGCGTTGTTGCGTGCGTTGCCGAAACCAAACCGTCCACCGCCGAATCGTCCGTCAGTTCCTTGCTGGCCTCCTCGGCCATTGTTGCCTTGCTGCTGGCCGTTGTTGCCTTGCTGCTGGCCACCTCGACCATTGTTGCCTTGCTGCTGACCATTGCCCTGTTGGCCTCGACCCTGACCGTTGTTGCCTTGCTGGCCGTTGTTGTTATTGTTGTTGCCCTGACCATTGTTGTTGCCCTGACCATTGTTGTTGCCCTGACCATTGTTGTTGTTGTTGTTTCCCTGACCGTTGTTATTATTGTTGTTTCCGTCGCCGTTATTGCCCTGACCGCCGTTGTTGTTGTTTCCGTTGCGGCCACCGTTGTTAGAAACAGTAAAACGAACACAGTCATCCTGAGCACCTCGTTGAGCGACAGGCATGAGAACAGGCTGGTGGTTGGCGGCAGCAGACATGGTGCAAACGCGATAATTGCCAGCAGGCAAACCACCAGTTACAGTAGCAGCCAGCAGACCGCGGCCATTTCCAGCATCGTTGATGCCCTTGAAAAAGGCAAACTTCTGAGGATCAAGAGGAGTTTGCGGGTTGAGAGTGCGGCCGGTGTCTTGAACAGTGACGTGGGTGTGGCCGATGATCTGACCGTTGTTGTCGAGGTCCTGAGGAGCAGAGTAGTAGGTCGACGTAGCGTTGGTGAAGGATCCAGGGTTGAAGTTGATCATTTGCACCTGGATCTGGAATTCAGAGTTGGCAGAAATGGTGTCGCCGTTCTGAGGGTTGACAAAGACACTGGAGACCATGCGGGATGTGGCGGGGATTCGACCCATGGCTAGATGACTCTGTCAGTAGCGTTCTAATCCAAAAGTAAAGCTCATGTATTACTCACGGATACCGTTGCAGGATCCAGTACGAACCTGCTCGCCGTTTGTAAGAGTCTCGCCTTGGCAGAAGTTGATAAAGTTGGCATCGTCACTGGACGTTTTGTTAGCGAGGAGTTCTTGTAAGTGGAAGTGCCGGAAACCAACGTTGCAGAAGCGGCCTGGTTATCCGCACCAGGGTTGTTGCCATCCTGCTGAGATCCTCGCTGAATAACATTTCGGCTCAACGCAGTGTTGCCACCACCTCCGTTGTTGTTATTGTTGTTGTTGTTGCCATTGCCGTTGCCATTGCCGTTATTTCGGTTACCCCCGTTGTTGTTGTTGTTGTTGTTGTTGTTATTGTTTCCGCCGTTGCCATTTCTGTTTCCTCCACCAAACCCGTTTCGAAATTGTCGACGCTCAATGGTACGCGCAAAAGGAGAACGGCGCCCTATCTCGGCAGCATCAGAAAGGACGGCAAGGCCAACAAGGGCTGTGAGCAAAGTCTTGATTTGCATTGTGTGTGAAGGGCTTTCGGAAGGAAAGACGACGAGAGCAAGTATCAGAAAGTCGCAATCTATGGTTCCAGACCGATATTGATTGCAAACGAGCGTAAAGAAAAAGTACTTTTTGTATAAAGTTGTCACAGACAGGTAAGCGTTGGGTGCGGGAAAAGGAACGAACGAACGTGAGGAAGACTCTCAACCAAGCACGTTCAAGAAGCAAAGGGACAATACGGCCAGCGAATGTGAAGAAAAGGGAACGGATCGAGTTAAGAGAGAAGAAATCTTTAAGGCGGGAAAGAGGAGAAGGAAGGGGGTAGAAAAAGAAGACTGGCGAGACGCCAAGGCCACGCCTTTAAGTCCTGTCGAGCACATAAGGGGTGTATGACGGCGACAAGATGGGAAATCGGCTCCGTCGCAGGACCCTACAGGGCCGGGGACTATTCTGCATAATTGCCAGCTTGCATGGCAGAAAAAGCCAGTGTCTCCACGAATCCCAAACGATGTGGAGGGATATGCTTCATTGGAATCGGGCAGGTTGGGATGCACCACAACAGGGTGGTGCTGGCGGCTACGAGTCTGCCGATGAGGAGTTCAAGTTGAGATGGGAGGATCAGCGCCATCATCTCAAACCCGACCAGTCGCAGCTGTACGGAACCAGGGAACAGATGGTCGTGGAGTGGATGCATTAGCGCAGTCCGAAATAGGAGAGTTCAATGGTTCAATGTTGGAGACTGGGTCGTGTGTGTGTAAAGTGGCTGTCATGCTCCATGTTGCCATCTGTGACAAAGCCTGGGATCGGACTCGGGATGACAAGGAAGCGACTCCCACGTATGATATAGCAATACAGCTTTTCCAGTACGCCATTATAGCTCGTAGGTGGGCGTGCGCATGAATTTGGGGGGCAGTTAAGCTTGACGGAGTTGGGGTTGTAGGTGAGGCTTGTCGCGTCGCAGAGATGCGGCAGGACCCCTAGTCGGACGAGGACCTGGCCAATGGGGGAGGAGCATAGCGCCGTCTCGGCCACATGGCGTCTAGAGCTCTGACAAAGGTGAGGCGAGCCGAGACAGTAGTTGTTGGCAGTTTGATTGTTAGTAAATTTGAAATAACGCTTTTTGGAGTGACGAAATGGCTCTACGGCGATTGGCAAGATAGGTGGAGTGAATTCATGAAGAGGGTCATCGGCTTAGAGCACCCTACTCAGCTGTACGTATATGACCGCCGCGATGGCTGTAGCCAAAGTCTCAGGTTATTATGTGGAGGTTCCGTTTAATTCCCTTCTGGCAAAAGTTGGTTTTGAATGTAGCCAAAATGACGCATCTCTGTGCCGGATATCTACCTTTCTTTCACACGATGTCTTTGCTGTTGATGGCGACTTATCGCAAGCTAACCATGCCGCCCAAATCACAAGATCTGGAAACATGAGAGGCTTACCAGCTCTGAAATGGCTACAGTTCCAAATTCTTTGCCAATCTTTTTCGTTTCAACGGGGACCGCTTGCCATGCAGCTCCCCACCCGATTTATGCACCTCCAAGTGATGGAGTTTTGACCAGGCTTTTTTTCCTTTGGATGGGGGCCTCGACTTCGGACGACGGAGTCCCAAGACTGAAACCAGACATAAAAAAGAAGTAAATTTGCCTGTTTCATGTGTCTACTTTACCTTTGGATATCCGTTGCTTATATGCATATTCCGATCAGCAGTTTTGTCGGTTTGATGGGACGAAACCGTCGAACGTAGCATCGCTCGCTTGCCTGGATTATGCCGGAAGCTGTAACGATATGACTATTGGTTGAGCTCACATAATATTTGTCAAGGTATACTTACGCGTTATCTGAGTACACAATGATGGATCTTAAGATTTTGGAACAAGTGTGTGCCCGTGATCGGCTGATGACGGTAACGAATACGTCTTGCTTTGGCCGCAACTGTGTCGGTCGAATGATATGACAAATATCATGGCATTATGTTATCTTTCATGGTCAAATAATTTCAAAGTCTCCGCTCAGATGTATCCGAGATTCTAAAATCTCCTTTAGTATTCACCCCTAAAGCTCCAGTTGGGCAGGCTGCTGGTGGTGGCGGGTGGAATCTTTGCGTCGTGTCATGTACTCTTCGGTGATCATTTCGAGCCAAGCTGCCATACGATATCCAGCACGAGCAACTTGCAGCTCAACGACGGGACCGGCCTTGTCAAAATATGCGCCTCCCAGTTCCTTGCCGACGATGGCGTCAGGTCCCTCGGGGAGGACTGTAGCAGATGTTAGTTCATCAAAAGCGTCATCACTGACGATTGTTAGGGAGGGGAAAGCCCACCATGAGAGCAAACGTAAGCGTTGGCTTCCCTTGCCCAAGCCATGGCCGTGTCATTGGCCGCAGATAGGTTCATGTCCTTCAACCACGCGTCTTTTTCGTCAGCAAACTTTCCGTCTGTGATTTCCAGCGCCAACTGCGTTGCCCAGCGCTTGGCAAAAGGATACGCCTTCCCCCGGACACCGCCGACCCATTTCTCGGCAATAGACGTGTCCCAGACATGATGCAAGTTGTACTCCTTGTCATCCCAGAGGACGTAGATGCCGTTGCCTCCCCTAGAGACGTCCTCGTTGTGCAGCGGCTGGTGGAGGTCACCGACGAAATGGACGACAAACTTGGCGGCCTGCGCACGGCGCCATGGCGGTAGGTCAGCGTCCAAGGCCTGCTGGGTGTAGTTGGACAGCGCGGCGATGACGCAGCCAGAGGCTTTGCAGTCACGCTGCAGGTCGACGTTGCACGACTTGGGCGGGTTGTCGTGGGCGTCGATGAAGTGAAAGTCCTTTGTGAAGCGGCCCCATTTGGTGTAGCGGATGGAGTCTGCCCAGCTTGCAATCTTGGCTAGGTAGTCGGGCTCCTCGTTGCGCAGGAGCTCTTGCAGGTATGATTGGGTGGTGTTTGAGATGAAGTGCGTGGCTAGGTAGGCGGTTGTGATGTGCCCAAAGCCTGTGTGTTTTGGTGTTTGTTAGCAAGTTTGCTCGAGGCGCGAAAGTATCTGTAGTGAGAGGCTTTTGTCGCCCAAGTTGAACATACTTCCCCAGGCCGCGACGTTCGGGATAGACGCGAGACTGAACGCGATGGCGCCCGCAGCTGCACCTGAGACTTTCATGATATGGACGTGCACGGTAACCAAGATGACGGAAAGCGTAGGCGTATTGACGTGAAATGAAAAAGGGGGCGATGAATTTATTCGCTAGAAGAAGAAGAAAAAACATACGGCGCGACTGTATAGTAATTTACGTTACATGTCCAAGGACTGTGCCCGTCATCCTCCCTTTGGTTGGACGACAACGTCGCTGCAAAGGCAGTTGTTATGATCGCGTGGTTCAGGTCGCCTGAATGGGCCCCGGTCGAGTCACCAGGACCGTTGGTGCGACAGCAGTAGGTCACTGCGTGTTTGGCAGCTACATACGAGTTCGGGTGCCTACAAGTACGAAATCGGCAGCACAGCGTGCACATGCCCAGGATGGTAGGCGGCGGGAGCACCAGAAAGCTGTTTTGGGCGAGCTGTGTGGATCTCCGCGCCAGGGCTGGCCGAGGAGAAAGCAAGCTGGAGGCCAGTGACCTCATCGGTGGACGGGGACCCCTGCTCCCCGCGGAGCTACTGCGAGAGCGATATGCAACGACGGGTTCTAGGCGCGCATGAGCACCCGCACCCGCACCAGCGGACGGGTGCTGCCTGATGATGACGTGAAGAAAAGGCACGGCAGCGAAGACGGGCAGCCCGTTTGGGTGGTGGTGCAGGGTCGAAAAAGAAGAGGAAGAATCAAAGAAAAAAGTGTATCCCTCCAAGTTTTTTTTTCTCATACGCCGTTTCTTCGCCCGCCGGGGCCGGTGCCGGCTCGGGAGGGCCAGGGCAGTCGCACGGAAGAGACGGCCCTACTACCTACAAGTGGTACCCTCGTAGGATGTGGTGCCATATTATATCGGCGGTGCCGTGGGAGCTTACAGTGTATGTATTTGAAAATGGAGCGGCCGGGAGGATGGCATGAACCAAAATTCGCGCAGCCAGTGCGTCAGTGGGTGTCTGTGGGTGTGCACGCTCGCGTGTGTGCCTGCTGTGTGAAGGAAATTCGAGAGTGTCTAATAAAAATTTTCCTCTTCTATTATTCCCGCTTGTCGGTATGGGCCGCGGGCAGGATGGAGTACATACGAGTGATTATTGGGGAGGAATGAGTTGCGAGAGTTGACAATGGGGTGGCCCAGTTAATATTTTACATATCCGTGTTGTTCTACCATCGCTGCAGCGCGCTTATTACGGATGAGGCGAGGCTTCTGTCTGCTCGTAGCAGCTGACGTCATTTGAGAGGCGAAAGCAATAGTTTAATAAAGAAAAAGAAAAAAGAGCTTTTCTCAATACTTTTAATATCTATTAGCAGGGCCATTGGCCGCGACTGAACAAGTTTATCTTGCCGTCTTGGCCTCTCACAAACGCCTTCCTCTCGCGTCTTCGCTCCGTGCAAAATTCCGACTGAGGACTGACTGCTGGTCACAAAAGTCTCCGCTATTATTATATCGTTTCCAGAATTGGCCGCCGCTTCCACCAGCAAAAGACACCCTGAATAATTATAAGCCAGCCAGGCCCTCTGGAGATTGTGGACAAAGAGTGGGCGTCATTGCCCCCAACCTGCCCCATTAATAGGCTGAAGAGGAGCTGCATTACTAGTGTGCACAGTTACCGCCAGTGCCGTAGTTCCGGCCTGCCGCACACAAGACTGGTAAAATTACTGCTCTTTTTTCCCTCCTGGGAGATGATCCCATCGGGGATCGGAGGTGTTTCCCAACTACCTGCCTCTACAGTGGTGACAGAATAGGTACCTCGCATGACCCGGCCTGGAACATGCACCTCAATTGCAGAGGACTGCTCGGAACTACTCGTAGCACACCGGTGGCCCTACAACGTCCTGTGCATACATCCCACTATTAATTCACTTTTATTGCTCACTGGGAAGAAAAAAACAGACATGATGCGGTACTCCATATAACGCACTGACTAAGTACGTAGTGCGAGAATCGTAGAGTACTGTAGTTCGCCTGGGCTTCATTTGCTCTCTGCTCGTAGTAGCTCGTGCAAGTACTCACTGGCGCGTTACGAGTACTGCTACGGCTCTTGCGGCCGGACCGGCCTGTTACAGTAATCCCAAATTAATTCCGGACACGTTCGTTGGGCGGCCCATTGTGCGCCCCACCTTTTGCCGGGCACTGTTTCGCAGAGCCTGGCCCGACAGGTAACAATACTGGTACATGGTTCGTCAGGGTATCGCGGTAGAGCGGACGGCAAAGGCGCCGAGATTGTTTAGGGACCAGGCTTGTCTATCGAGCAATTACGAAGTAATACTCGTCCATGGCTGGGAGAGGCTTTTTCTTCTTTTGCCCTTTTATCGTGCTTGCCTTCTACTTTGTAAAAGTATTCTTGTCTCTTTCTGTGATCCCTGTGGCAGGCAAGTTGAATCGTGTCAATGACAACTCGAATTCCTCCCAGACTGTTTTGCGGTCGTGTACCTTGCTGTCAGCCTCTTTTCAGACTTTCTGTCGTGTATTAGCGCATGGCGCAAACTCGTTTTTCCCGACTAGGTACTATAGAGCATGTTGTAGAATAAGATCTCAGGATCAAGTACGTGATCTACTTTGTAATAGCTACGACAGCCATCATCATTTCGTCCCAAT
Source organism: Lecanicillium sp. S3808 (assembly GCA_023628775.1). Lineage (NCBI taxonomy): Eukaryota > Fungi > Ascomycota > Sordariomycetes > Hypocreales > Cordycipitaceae > Lecanicillium > Lecanicillium sp. S3808. The sequence continues at coordinate 105,139 of JAMAJY010000003.1, read as the reverse complement.
TGACCGAAAGAGAGCAAAAAAGACGCGCCCGGTTCCAGGCTGGAATTACACCAAATTAGGTTTTCTCACTATAGGTAGCCTCGCCGCGGTCGACCCCCCAAGTCCGGCGTCTGCCCATGATGACGAGAGGAGAAAAAAAAAAAGCTTTGTACCCACGCATGTACCTCCACAAGTACCACCCAAGTCCCGTCGCCGCAATCCTACGAGTACTTCGTACAGTGGTCTGGCTGGTGCTCTAGTGCTATCGTACAGGAGGTCGTCGGGATCGGTGGCCCAGGTTTTGCCCCAAAGAGCCCAGTGCGTACGTGACGTGCTGCCCCGCTTTTTGCTTCCGTACCACGAGTAGGTACTCGCAAGGTAGGCAAGGGCCAGGCTGCTAGGCGCATTGGCGGATCGAAAAACAAAATCATCCTGGCGTCCACCTACTATACTCCTACGCGCCTCGAGGCAATTTTTTTTTTGTTTGCTTCACCCATCCTCCGTTTACATCTTCCCATATCCCCAGCCAGACTCGGAAAAGGTACGCTTTCGCCCGTGTTTTTCCCCCTGTTTGCTTGCTTGCTCTGCTCTTTTTCGGTCAATTTGCCCAATTGCGTCGTTCATTTGGCCTTGTCTCGAGCACTCTTTCTCTCGCGGTTTTGTGTTTCTTTGGCAGGGCCGCTGGGAAAGAAAATCTCGCTGGTCCAATCTCCCCGGCGCGACCGAAGCAGCAGCACCACCACCACCCACCGCCCGTGCCGGTACCGCCGCCTGTCGCCGACTATCCCCCAATACCCAAATACTCCCACCCCCAAGGCTCGCCCGCCTAGAACGAGACAAGCATTCCTGACGACAGCAACTCTGCTTTCCTCATTTTGCCCACCTTCATTGCCCTCGCTACCTGCACTGCGGTTTGGCGCATCGTCTGATTTTCCTTTTACGCTGCCCCTTACCTTTCCGACGCCTCAATTGCTTCTAATCTAAAGTCACCCGACTCTCTGCTAACGCCGTTTTTGTCGCAACCTGCAGAGCGATTTCTCCCCTCTCTCTCCCCTACGCAATGGCCGCCATCAAGTCCGTTGCCCACCCGGGCGTCGTTATGCACGAGATTTCTAAGCGCAGCAACTGGGCTGGAAGAAACGCTGGTGTCGTTGTCGTCTTTTGCATCGTTTTCATCGGTATGTTCTGTTCTCCCTCCGCGCCGGCCCTCTCTCCCTCTCTTAGCTTGCGCCCGTTGTCGCCAATGTTCCTGGTTCATTAGCTTCGCGACGCGACCTGCTTTTTGGGAGCAAGGCCTGCGCCTACCTCGTTTTTCTTTTCTTTTTCTTCCCGTATCTAACCTATTTGTTACAGTCGCCGTTGGTCTGATTGCTCTCTGGATCGGCAAATTCATCAAGCGCCGTAAGGATGCCAAGCCTGAAATGTAAACGTCGAGATACGGGGAAGCGTTGTTTTGGGAGGGCTGAAGAGGAGGGGGGATAAGAAGAAAGCGCAGGGGTTGTTTGCTGGTTTGGATGAGGACGGAATCGGTGCTGGGAACGAATTACACGCATCCTCCTCTTTTTGTTACATTTTCTTTGCCACGTCGCCCGGCACTTCCTTCGCCAAATTTGGTCGCCACCGGCTCGAGGCGACGAGGTCGACCCAAACTCGACCACGAAGTGGACAATGTCCGGTTCTCCCGCGCCATTATTCTTCTTGACTGCACCCGCGTTCAAAGAAACCTTACTCTGATTTCGTTCACCCATTCGCCAATCCGTTCGTTGTCCTGGTCTCCCTTGGCGGGCTTTTCTGCTGGACTCTCTCCGGCACAGTCACTGGAGACGCCTTTTTTTCCTAAGGGGGGACCACCAGGCGCATTTGCATTGTACAAGGTAGTTGGAGCTCATTTGGTGGGTTGCATCATTTTATATTTGACGGCGGGGGAATCGGCATGCCAGCGCCGGCTCAGGATGCTCGTTTTTACCAGGCTGCTGTATTCTATATTTCTAATACTACTGATACCTCTTGTTTAACCTTTGTTGCTGCTTAGTTCCCTCTATGTGCCATTTCTTGCCTGGATATGTCTATAATCGTCTCGTTAACCAATTCATGAAGCCTTAACAACGCCAGCTTGCCATGCTATATGCTATATAAAGACTAGCAAAATTCACACTCAGCAGCCCTCCTTGGCCAGCATGTCCGCAATGCCCAAATAAAGCGCAACCGCATTAAACGTCTTTCTAAACCCAACCCACTGCCTAACCGCCCACCGCATCCGATTCGGCCAATTGATCAAGTCCAAATGGCTCACCCCCTCCAGCGTGCCCTGATACTCGCCCCAGCGACTACTCTCCACACTCACCAGCCCGTCATTCGGCCCCTCTGCGCGCGCAATCACCCCGTGCGGATGCCGAAACAAGCTCAGCAGCGGCGGCGTGCCGCCTATATCAGCGCCGTACGAAAAGTACCGCACGCCTGCCTCGTCGGGCGTCGCCGGGTTGAACTCTGTGGTCATGTACCGCGTGCTGAGCTGCTCAAACGCCTCGGTGCCTAGACCTGTGCGCTCGATCAGTCCGTATAGCTTCGGCAGGTGGATTGGCCCTGCGCCTTTTTCGACAAAGTAGTCGGCTATGGGACTTCCGCGGTGCGGTGTGGCGATTGTCGTGAGGGATGCGACCCGGACTGATGGGTGCTTGTGCTTGAGGTGGGAGATCATGTATCGTGCGTCTAGGCCGCCGAGGCTGTGGGCTATTATATTTACTGGTTGCGGTTGTGTAGGTTCTGAAGAAGTCGCCGTCGTCGTTGAATCGGAGGATTGTTGCTGCTGTTGCTCTTGTTGCTGTGCCGCGATGCCGTCGGCTAGTTGCGCTGCGCGCTCGGCTATCGAACTCGACGGCGCGACAGACGTAGCATATACCGAAGAGCCATTCATTGTCAGCGCATCCTTTATCCCGTGCCAGTATTGTATCGCTGGTAATCGTGTGCTAACTCGCAGCTCTGCGAAGCCGAGAAGCCCGTGGGCGAGGACGATGGGGTATTTGGGCGTAGCTGCAAATAGCCCGGCGGCTTGTAAGCATTGGGCTGCATCTTGCCGTTAAAAAAACAATTGGTTCAAACCATACCGTAGTGATCGCGCAGTTGCGCATAGTCGTCTAGAATCCTCTCCCCCAAGCTCTCGCGCACTCGCGGGTCCGCATGCCGTCTTTGTCTTGTTGCTGCCTCCGATGAAGTGGTCAGGGCTCTGCGCATGGATTTGCCAGCGTGAAGAACGGCATTGCTCCGTCCTCTGCTCATCGCTTCTGTGGTGATAACAGTAGAGCCATGGGAATAAATAAGTAGTTTAAGGCAAAGTGAGAGCAGTTGTTCAAGTTTGCCGGCAGTGGAAGGCGAGAGTGTCCTATTCTGCGGCTATGCATGTGCCAAGCTGTCGTCTCCAGGTTTGCTGACGTCACTTGAAGATCGCCCGTCGCGTGCATCGGCTACCGCACCGAAATATCCATCCACTTTGCTTGGCATGGGCGCCTGCATGCAACCAAGCTCGGACAAAAGCAAACAGTCGAGGTGTTACCAATGAAATGATTTTTTTTTCTTATTATACATTAAGTAGTAGCCTAGACTAACTCTGCCGCATTGATAGTCACTGCTTGGAGGTCATTGTAGGGGTATCGTCTCATTAAACCTAAAGTACAGCCCAATTCCAGCCTATTGCTACACCATTATAGTCCCTTTTGAAGGGTATTCGCCATCCAGGCCCAAACTCCTTTCTAATTCTTCTCCCCTGGAAGCGAACTGGGTTCGTTTTCGTGCGTAACGCCACTATACGGCGGGCGAGGGTGGTCAAACGGTATTGATGCGCCCTCTGCCATTGCCTCGCTATAGCTGGGTGGCGCATCTTCGTATTCTTCTGCCGGCGCTGCCATGGGCTGCTGTGATGGCCCTTGGTTCGGGACTGGGCGTCGCGCAGGCAGTGGTGGTCCAGCGTTCGGTCGTTGTTGTGGTTGTGGTTGTTGCTGCGGCTTTGAAGGACCTCCGCTGGGGCCAGATGCAGACTGCCTGGGCGGCAATGGCGGGTTTTTACCCGCGGGTTGCCCGTCTACTGCCGCATTTAATAACTCCTTTGGCGGTTGAATACCGGAGAATACCTCAATATTGGAAAAGTGCAGCGGGAGGCTGATTGTTTCAGCAACACTCTTGCCGCTCGATTTACCAAGTCTCAGCGACAGCACAATTTGCAGTTCGTAGCGGCGAACGATGTTACAAGCAGCAAAAGATGGCGCCACCGTGTTAGGTAGTGGCTTTGAATTCCACAACTCATCAGGAACAACTATCTCGCTGCCAACGTCACCTTTGTTTGTGGATACAAGTGGAATCTCCAGACGAAGGTTTGATGCTATCACCCAACGGTTCGACTTCTTTGCCAACTGTCCATGCGAGCTGAGCATGGTCGTCCCGATGAGATCCATTTGAAATGATGTGAGATAGACTTGAGTTTTATTGTCGGCAAGCTTTTTCGCTATGAGTCGAAGCGGCACAGGCTTGTTGCAGGTGAGAATTGGCGGATGTGGCAACCTCGCGGACATCTCAACGGACTGAGGAGCAGAGTCATCTTCCTCTTCCGGCTGCTCATGCTTAGTTTTACTAAACAGCCCTCGCTTCTTGGGCGCCGGGGACGGTGGACGAGGCGAAAAGGCAAATGGTCTGCGGGCAAATGCTTCTTGGCCAGCATTTTCCGGTCGAGGTGGCTCGATGGGCAAAAACTTGAAGCCGAGTTGAAACCGCCAATTCTCTTTCAGAATGCCTGGTCTTTGGACTGTAACTTTGATATAATATCGAATTTCTGCTTCATTGTAGACGCCTGATAATGAAGGTGGTAATGTCTTGGTCACATGTCGAAGGTATAGCTGCTTCGTGCCATCCATCAGACGGATTCCGCGAGCTCCAAACATTCCCGCTCCAGAGATGCCCGCCGCGGCAATAGAAGCCATGGCCTGCGGGTCGCTACAAGCATTATTGATCGGGAGCTTGAACTTGAAAGGAAAAGCATGTTGTCCTGGGTTCAGCGGGAAAGACCCAAACGGGTTGTTTGCGCTCGAGTGGTAGTCGTCTGGAAACACCTGCTGGACTTTGTAAAGGACCTTGTGGTTCTCCGTCGTGATGTTGCCAGAACCGGCCGCGGGTGCATTCAGGTTTACGCCAGTATTCCCTGCTTCGTCGTCTACAAACGGGTTCGGCGCTCGCACCCCCGTGATGGATTCGCCTTCAAGCTTGACGACAATGCTGCCAACTTGTTCGGGTCGGTTCAGGTGGAGGACGACGTGGCCCGCGAGGACATCGAGGTTCGTGTAGAACTCTGGCGGGTTGTCTAGAGTAATTCGCATCGACATGGTTGGGGTATGCGCGTGTTTGTCGAGCGCTGTGATCGGCGGAGCAGATGTCAATGCAGAATGTAAATTTAGGTTTCGGGTCCCAGCTAAAGTAGGAGGGCAGGGTCGTTGGCGGGCTAGGAGTTCATAATGAGCATGCGGTGGGAAAAGATAAATGAGTGTGAAAAAACACTGGCTTGGCCTAACGTAATGCGACACAGATGATGTTGTAAAGAATCGTACGACCAGCAAAGAATATCGTGTTTCGTCTACATGCGCCGTTTAGGTGACGCATCATCAGGTGCGGCTTGGACTTTGACTATGACGCCACAAGTGTGGCGCGCGGGAACCAAAGCGCGGTGGCTGATGTGGCGTCCTTGTCGCAGTACGTGTTGATGCGACTCCCCGTTCGCGTATTCTAGAAGGGTAAAAATAGCGTGCAGCCGCGATCGCTGGAGCAAAAGACGTACCAGGAGCACAGTCTTTTGTAGATTTGGATGTATTTTAACCCACTGTTCAGCACGGAAGCTAACAGATGATATACCAACGACATGAGATGGCGCGATTGCAAAATGCGGGAAACCGACGTAACTTGATGGGATTGCCGCGGACGGGTTTGGAGTCAACAGCAGGCTATCAACGAGGATATAGCAAACATTTGCGAAGAACTGTATTCACTCGTTAGTGAGTCAAGTGAGAATTGCCCATTCTCAAACATGCTGAGGCCTTGCGCCGGCACCAGCACCCAGGTGTCAAAGCTGTGAGAGCATCGTCGGGTAGGCAAGCTCGGGCCGTGACACGTCCAATCTTACAGCCTCAACCTCACTTTATATAACGAAGCAATAAATTGAGCTTCTCCCGCGAAGCCTTGAAATGACGTCAAAAACACCGTTGGCGCCCTAAAATGGTGGGCTGACATAGTGGCGCTGGGCCTGTCTGCCTACCCTAGGTACCTTCTAATGAGTGGCTGTAGCGCCGTGCTGGGGCGGTGTTTGGCCTCTTTGGTTATTCCGCAGCAACGACCTCTTGGCTAGCTTGCGCCGCGACAACAACGGCTCATTCGCCCTCCATCATCTTGGCCGACGTCTGTGAGATTCGGCCGCAGGAGCGCCGTCTTCATCTGCTCCATCTCCAGCTCTTCTATACAAAGACGACCAATGCTGCTATAACCGTTCGTTTCCCCCTTCTGCGCTCCATCTCGAAAATCTCCGGCCAGCTAACCAACGATAGTTTTCACCGTGGCTCCTTGCTCACGCAAGGCACATGTGTCTCCGGGATGGAGATTGCTACGGCAGCGCACCTTTTCATTTCCACGTTCATGTTCTACACGCAAATTGTTCGCCCGCGACGGTATGGTCTCTTTGTCAAAAAGTCTCTCCTTGCCGTCCTCTTGATGGTGCCTGGCCTGGTGCTGTTGACGTGCGACAAGGAAAACAAGGCCCAGGATGCCATGGGTGCGAGCATTTTTGCGGCATCATGCGGCTTTGTAGGCGTTTTTGCGGCCATGGTTGACTTGAACTTGCCTTGGAGGAAGCTGATAGAGTATCTGGCGCTTTTGTATGTGTCGGTCGGTGTTTCGGCCATTGTTGCTTTGTATCGATTCGTCGGCGGTGTTGGCCTGGAGCATTGGCTGTTCTTGGTAAAGTCACCGCTCATAGTGTGCATGTTTTTTGTGCGTTTACCGTGGAATGGCCGCAAGGTTGCAAACTCCATTGTTACTTGTTTACATGAGATTATACTTGGCATAGCTGTTGGCGACGCAGCAGAGACGATAATGAATAGACCGCCGACACGGCAAACATAATACTTGAATAAAGCGGAGGCATAAAATTACTCGTATCAACCTTGACTTCCCACCAGCAGTGCATCGATAGGCAGGCAGCTTTAAGTTGGACCTACACCTACGGGTACGGCCGTCCGCATGTGAGATTTAGGGGCTTTTCTTTTTGGTTGCCTTATATTATATTGTTTATTTCCTTCACAACCTGCCTCACTTACAACGCTTAACGCATCTTGCATGGCTGCATGCTGCAAGCAGGGGCGTGACCCTGTCTGTGCATTGAGCACTCTGACAAAGCATTCACACTGCATTGCTTATTAGTCCAAATATGATCACACTCTCTGCACGGTGCTTGTTGGGGGGGGGGGAACGCTCTGCTACGTGGTTGTCACCTAATTATTGCCGATCCCAGAGCAGCATCCAGCACCCGAATTGTCTCACTTCGCAGAACCTTCCTGGCTGAACCCAAAAGCCGGTCCATCAGGCTTTGTGCCTTTTTGGTCAACTATTTCGCCAACTGTTTTATTTCTCAAGATTATGTCTCACGCCCAGGATACGTGTCTTAAAGTTCGGATAGGAAGTTTTCTTGCCTCGTGTTGGTTCGCCCCCGGCCGGTGAAGAAGGCAGCCAACGACATCCCTTTTTAGGCCCTGTAAGCAGCGATCTGTCTCTCATTTGTGTAGCAAGCAAGACGCCACCAACGCAGAACCAACTAAAACTAAGACTACACTGCATGCTTGTCCCACAATGTTGTGTAGGGCATATTTGATTTCCGGCTCTGCCCGTCACTAAAGCCGGCGTATCACATTGTATATATTCGTTGGTTCTCCTCTTGGTGATTTAATCATAACTTCTCTACTTACTCTCACACTCTCTTTACCATGTCTTCATATTATGCAGAAAACCGCTCTACTGGTGGTCAGTTTTATGAATACGCACCAAGCGTGGTAGGAGATGCGATACTGCTGGCTGCCTTCGCCCTGCTCATTCCCGCCGTCCTGTACTGGGGCTATCGTTGTCGAACCTTTTTATTTTCTTTCTTCATACTTTTCAGTCTTTTGCTGGAAATTGTTGGCTATTCTGGACGCATTCTTCTTCACGATAGTCCTGACTCGCGGTCGTATTTTCTGTTGTCCTCTCTCGGTACCGTCCTAGGACCTACTTTTATCCTTCTCGCGATAGTTTGCGTATTTCCACGCATGCTACATACATATGGCGAAGAATTCTGTCTCAATAAACCGAGGAGTGTAGGTCTGGTTTTGAAAAGCCTTTCCTTTTCTGCTCTGGTTGTCGAGGTAGTGGGAGTCGTCCTGATGGCCCATGGCGGCGATAAGCGCTCAATGTCGGTTATTATATTTTTCCGGGCATAAAAATAGTGAACTAATAATTTTCAAGTTGAAACATGCGTCTTATGTAACGTTGGCGGGCCGTGTCATCCAGGTTTTGACGCTTTTGTGTATCCTCAGCTTGATCATACGCGCTAAGGTTGCCATCAAAACTGGCAGTGTAGCGCCAGAGACGCATTACTCAGATATATACGAGTCACACGCTTTTATTAAGTGTTTTAGAAGTACGTTACGGCCGGAATTACTCTGGTTTTGTCTTCTGACTTGTATGCTGTAGGCTTTCAAGCTGTCACGGCTCTCCTTCTAATCTACTCCGTCTACCACATCACCGAGCTAGCACTTGGCCCTGGAGGGCCACTGTTTCAGAGCGAAGCGGCATTTGTAATCCTTCAAGGTGTTTTGCCGTTCGTCTGCTGCCTTCTCATGGCTTTATTCCACCCAGGCGTTGCATTCGGATGGGCGTTGCAATCGGGCGCTGCGGCAGAGACCCGTTATGGCAGCCAACCGGCAGCTTTTGCCGGTAATAGAGGCTGTCCAATGCATCATAGGTACGATCCAAATATCCGAAAGCAACTTTCGCCGGCTTCTCGAACCACGGCTCGCTCTTCCTATCTTCGTGATATCGCTTCATCCTGGAATGGCCTTCCGTCAAATCCACGCCCTGCAGATAAGGCGTCCAGTACGCTCATACCATCCCCGACATCTTTACAAACGTCAAGCAGCAGGCATCCAAGTACAAGGTCTGAAAGACGTGGCCATACTCACAAGAGTTTAGTCAACAATGACTCACTATGGTAGCTGCTTTCTATTCAAACAGGCGTATTGATGGACAACCGCTTTCTCAGCAACCTCTGTACGAGAATAATTATGCATAGCATCCCGTAAAATACTACGTCTTCCTTAACTTTCACCATGTCTTCCTAGTTTTATTAGAGACAGCCTGGTAACTGTGGCGCCTTGTAAGGTGATGGTTTAGTAGAGTGGCCATAATTCATTTTGGCCAAGTCATTTCCATCACAGGAGTGGCTTTCATCCCGGCTCCGAACTGGGCTTGTAACACAACTTACACTCGAACTTGCTGTAGCGATATGCCGTGACATCCGAAGAGAACAGACGTGATGAGTGTGAGACGACAGGCGAGACATTTTCTCCACCTCATGCGACCTGTGCTCTCTGATCACATCCGTCTTGCTCCTATTAGCTCATTAGGCGCCCGGCATTAGTTGTCAATGCTTAAATGACATTAGACCTTGGCGTGACTTTTTGAGTCTTCTTTGTATCTCGGTAGTCGCAGAATTTATGGACAGAAGAGTTGAGATAAGGCTCAAATCTGAAAGTGCGCGTGATGCAGATCAAGTTCGGAGTCCGAGGCATCGCAGGCCGGCCAAAAAGCACAGGCGGCTTGTCGCTACGTAATAGGATCACAACAGACCAAAGACGATTCCAAATGCGCGTACTCGGTAACAAGGAGCTTGTGCCGAGGTAGATTGATAAGGGCAAGGTGGACATGATGTGGGCTATGTATTTCGATCAAGCGAAGCGATCAATCCTTTCGGTCGGCAGCATTTACAGTACAAGACTTGAATTTTGTAGCAGTGTCGCATCGGTACCACAGACGACCAAGTTGGCGCTCTTCAAGCTGCATTGCCAAGGTCTCGCACAGTCTTTGGTCTTATGCTAAGCGTAGATGCCATGTCTCTATGTATGTATTCTGTATGGGCTATGTATCATCTACTCTTGATCAGATAAGATGTCACCCACAGAAGAAACTCGGGGCGGTCCACGTATGGAAGGTGGTTTGTTTTTGCTTTGCTTGCCAGAACAGTCTTTGGATGTGCGTACAGACTAATCAAGGTGGGCAGGGCCGGGAATGGAGCCCGCCTCCGACTCTTATGGTGGTGGGCAAAATGTAACGTGGATGCGGTGCGGGTCGTGGTGCGGGTAGCAATCTGTGGCTGACGGCATCTTCAATCAATACGTACTATTCTGGAAACAGAAGCTACTGTATGTAGCCCATTCGTTGCTTACTTTTGCGCGCGCGCTAGGTCAACGTAGCATTTTGTTCCTGTCAGCAGGAATAGTGGCCCGGGGCTCACACCGTTCTAGGTCGTGGGTGATTTTGTGTGTCAGACTTTGGCCACTAGCCTCCGCCCAGGGCAAGATCTATTAGTTCAGATGAGCACGTTTTTTTTTGGTTCTGAGAGAATATTAACTTTGGGTCAATGGAATACATGCCTGCTAGTGCCCTGGCCTAAAATAAACGCCGGCGATGGCCGTGGAGTCGATCGGCGTAGTAGTTCGGCCGACAGCAACAACACTACGGACCAGAGACTTGGTCTGGACACGCTAACGGAGGGGCTTTTCTTCCCGGTTTCCGCTTGGCCGTTCAGCTACACAATAGATCACGGCTTCAGAGTCGTGGTCAATCTCTAATTGGGTTTCTAAAAGATCACCGGGGCTCCATGGCGGCGGGGCTGGAGCATCTCACAGCTCCTTCGTGCCATGCAAAGGGCTGGACTAATAACCGCGCGTCATGTTCAAAGAATGGAATGGATGCAACGCTTTGTAGCACGATCACCCTCTGTCTTGTTTTTTTCTTCTTTTACCTGCCCGGTGCCAGCAGCTTGAAAACGGCAGACGTTACCTGCTAATAAGTGCGTAAACCTGGGGTATCATACGTATGCAACAACAATTTACGCGGTAGATGAATTGTGGCGGAATCTGGGGCTGAGAATGCACTTCTGTATGGCTGGTTCATCTATTTCCCACAGTCGGCTGCCGTTCTGGGCAATTGCAAATGCGACGTGAAAATGCTTATAGTACACCCCGGCCGTGGCATGAGGTCATTTGATCCGCACCAGCCATGGCCGCCTCACGTTGGACTCGCAGAGTATCATTACTGACGAACAGAGCCTCCACGCCAACCAGCACGGTTCCGTTTGCCAACGGCCTCGTCGTATTTGGGTCCATCTGCTATCTCGCCGTCCCAGCCCTCGGGGTATTCACCAATGTGGCCACTCGCTGCTCCCTCTCCGTTGGCTTTACTCCACTTGCTCTCATACTCACGCACCATCAAATGGGGCATCTAAAGCACGTCCTCAGTAGTATATGTGTGATGTGTGCTTTTTTTTTTTGGGGGGGGGGGGGCTTTGCTGTCACAAGATGTCCCGATATTTATTACCTCGAGCTCACCCCGTACGGCTGAGCGTGTAACGTCTCGTATGAAGTTCCTTTGGGATCGCCAACGTCGCCAAAATTCGGCGAAGCTATTGACTTTGCAGGTAGTACGCAACTAGTCAGTATCAAGACGATTCTACGGACGTATTACGAGATCGGGCCGGCCTGCTGACATTAGCAAGCTGTGAGTGTTGACAGGCTACGAGTACGTTACTCGTACCTTGCTCCAAGCGTAATCATGGTTGCACTATCACGGATGCCCCGTCGCAGATAAACTTTTTTGACGGAATCAAGGTCAATATAGTTATGGGGCTAGCGGCATCATTAGCGGCGGCTTTAGTAAATTGCCTCGAGCAAGATTACATGCATGCGTAGGTCCAGGCCAGGGAACGCACCATTGCTACTCTCTTGGCGTGGATGATTCGGTCCTGATTCCACAATGGGTGAGAGATACAGTGCATATGTCTATCACTAGACATTATACCACTTGCCCCACGGTAGTATTCGTATACTTTATATAACATTGGTACACATGAAGATGCCTCGAGGCTATTCAGCACCGTTGCAAGACCCATCCAAACGCGTATAAGCAACAGTGTCGTCCCCCATCAAAAGTCAACTGCTTTTTCCCTATAGATACACACACACACACACACACACACACACCCAGTCCTACACTTGCATTCTTGTACCAAAGCCCCGAAGCTTTTTCTTCTTACCTTGATTACCGCGCTATACTTGATTATTTGTTGACGTGCTTGTTCAGAGTCACCAACGTCAGCAACAGTCTGCATTAGACAAGTGGATGGCTCCTTCCATAAGCACTATAAGCCCACATCAGCTTCCGAAGTCCTGAGCAAACATAATCTGCGGCGGAACCTCGTGCGACATCCGTCGCATTTCCTTGCTTCTCGTTGTCAGATTGATTCACAGGTCCTCCCGCCTACATCGAGCCTGATTAATCTTATACAGCCTCGCGCGCTATCTAGACATCCAGGACCAGCAAGTCGTCTTGTCTCCCACCAACGGCAAAATGGAAGGATACTCCCCTGAAAAACTCAGGAGATTTGCTGTAAGACGGAAGGACAATATTGTCGCAATCGAATATTTTGCCGGCGCAAATGCTATATTGATTTTGATCTTTATTCTCTTCTACACGGTACGACGCATCTGGCGGGCAAGTGGTGCTGGTAAGAAGAGAAGCTTTGGCGTTTCTGCACTACTTTCATTGTCTCGGTAAGTAAATTCAAAGTTGATATGTGTTTTTTTTTTTTTTAACTCCGGCTGAACAAGTTAATTGCCACTTAGGACTGCTCGAAATGTCTCCATCCGCACTGTTCCCGGCCTGCCTTCGCGCGGTCATGCGGCCATAGTCTTCATATACTGCTCGCTCAACATCATCTTCATGTTTGCTCGCCTGAACAACAGCAACATGACAATGTTGACAAACATTGCCTCGAGAACAGCATGGTAAGTCACGGGTTGCTGTCACGTCAGGGTACACGTCGTCTCACTCCAGGCTTGTAGGCTGGCGATGGCCAATACACTTTTCACGATTTTCCTCGCTTTGAAAAATACGCCCCTCGCTTGGGTAACAGACTGGTCTTATGAACGGCTCAATATCTTGCATCAGGTAGCAGGTTACAGTGCCATTGTTCACGTCATAATCCATGCGTGCACATACACCTACTATTTCATTTCAGAGGGTAGGGCAGCGGTTCTGAGACGGCCGTCCGACGTAGCCGGAATTGTCGCCGGCTTTGCTTTTTTTATCCTCGGAGTCTCAGGTACCATTGTGAGAAGATGGTGGTACGAATTATTCTACTACCTTCATGTCTTTTCTTGGGTAGTCGGTATCGTTATGCTCGGCCTGCATCAGCCGGAACTTACAAAAAAGCTGCTATTTGTCACGATTGCTATTGCAGGAATATGGGCTTTGGACAGGTTAATTCGCATTTCCCGGCTCCTGCTGTACAGCACCAACAACTCGGTGGTCCTGACACCGCTTCCACATGGTGGTACACGGGTCACCTTGACCAAACCACCGGTGGCGGCAAAGTCTGGTCAGCACTGTTTTCTTTGGATACCATCTATTCGCACGTTTGAGACGCACCCTTTTACCATTGCCTCTATGAACCCTCTGGAGTTTGTAGTAGCGTCATATGACGGGTTTACTGGCGACCTTCATGACCATGCTGTGTCTAATCCGGGAATATCTCTCCGGGCGTCTATTGAAGGCAGTTACGGTGCAGTCCCCAACACTGCAAGATTCGACAAGATTATCTTTGTCTCCGGTGGAAGCGGCGCCAGTTTCACATTCGGAATGGCGTTGAATACTCTGAAGAAGATGTCTGCCGATTGCAACAAAGAGCTTATATTCATCTGGTTCATCAAGCAGAGAGGTAAGTTTCCTGCTATCGTCAACTTTTCAAATAGCTTACTAATTTCTGTAGACTATTGTAAGTGGTTCCTTAGCCAGTTGCAAACACTCAGCGGGGATGCTCGCGTTACTGTACGGATATTTGCTACGCGAGAAGCCGGCCTGGATCTAAGTCCGGGAGTAACTGCCGAACGAAAGTCTATCAGCCACGGCGTGAGCTCTGACAGCGAGGGTTCAATTTCTTCTCCAACACCAGTAGCCTCTTCCCCCTCATCCCTTCGTTCGACAGATGCTGAAAAGGCCGCTATGCGTGGCTTCGGCAGCCAGAACGACACTTCCGGCATCCACGATATACCCGTTACCCCAGGCCGACCTGATGTTGCCGTGATGATTGATGAAGAGATGAGAAAAAGCTCCGCGGATCAAAATGTCCTTGTTCTAGGATGTGGGCCCGATGCAATGATGGCACAAGTGCGCAATGTGACGGCATCATGTATTCGTCCAAACGGTCCGGCCGTAGAGCTGCACTGCGAGCAGTTTGGTTGGTGAAATGATTCATGGTTTACGATAGATTTCCGTCTTTGTATATGTTTGTCTATAGTCAGTTTAGAATTCTCGGGCAGAGAGTTTACTGTACATAGCTTTGGCTTGTGGCCAACACCACCAAAAAAAAAAAGTATTTCGAGGGAAATGTATAAGTCGGTGTTTCTGCCGAGTCGCCGATGGCCTACCCCACAACTGGGATCCTTTCCAGAAAGAGGATTTGGCCGGTCCTTCATGAACCTCTGCCAGTAATGCCCTCCATCCAACGCCTCGAGAAGTATCCAGCATGTCTCTTCCACGTAAACTCGCGTTTCATCCTCCGCTTCTCAACTCGGCATGCCCATGGGCAACGACAGAAGAGAATTTGAGGGCTCTTCTCGAGTCCCCGTCCACTGGCGCCATCACAACACGCACGGCCGTCTTGTCAGATGCCGGCTTCAACCACCAAGCAGACCAGCATCGCTACGTCTTCTTTGACGTCCCCAGCATGAAAACACACTCCAGTGGTACAGCTGACGGCCCCGTGCCAACAGAAACATGGACTTTGTCGTCAGCTCTCTCAGACGAATCCGCCACAGCATCGCTAAACTCACTCGGCTACAGCCCCCTCTCCCTCCCCAAATACCTCGACATTCTCACAAGCTTATCCAACGACAGCCTTCTCCCCCTCAAACTTCCCAAAAAACGGTCATCGTCAGCGTGACGGGCACGCCGGATGAGATTGCTGCCTGCTATGAAATGGTCTCCTCCGCGACACCCGGCATCCGCTTCCCGCTAGCCATGGAAATCAACCTCAGCTGCCCCAACATTCCCTCTGCGCCTCCACCAGCATACGACTCGACTTCGCTGGCAAACTATCTCGCCAGGTTGCCGTCTCTGCCGCGCGTTCCGGTTGGGGTTAAGACGCCGCCGTTTACACACGAGGACCAGTTTCGTGGAGTCGCTGATGCGCTGGCGACTACCGCGAGGGAGAGGGTTAACTTTGTTACGGCGACGAATACGCTTGGCTCGTGTCTTGTGCTCGATGGGCTGGAGGGGGAGCAGCCTGTGCTTCCTGGGGATGGCGTCGGTGGGATGGCTGGCCCCCCGCTGCATCCGCTTGCGTTGGGCAATGTTGTTGCTTTGAGGAGGGTGCTGGATGCGGCTGGGCTGGAGCATGTTGATATCATTGGGGTGGGCGGCGTGAGTGATGCGGCTGGGTATAAGAGAATGAGGGCTGCTGGCGCGGTTGCGGTTGCGGTTGGGACGGCGCTAGGGAGATATGGTGTTGGTGTGTTTGAGAGTATTGAGAAGGGCTTGGATGGCAAGTGGTGAGATGTCATGGGAGTGCACTGTTGGCTACTTTTGTTTCACGGTTCATGGCATAGCGGCTTAATCTAATATTATCATTGAGTATCAATGGGTCTCGTCTAAATTATCATGACGATTCTCAAGTCTGAAGCGCACCTCAGTAGGAGGGTATAATAAAAGCTCATACCCTTGTAAAGAAGGCAAAGCAATCCAATCACCCGTATCCAATCGCGCCGGTCGCTTTCCAATTAAACAGGATAATGTGCAATGAACAAAAAGAGGCAAAAGACAAATACATAGAACCTTTCCACATACGCCCGAGGTATCCCGCCCAGTATCGTTAATTCATATAACCAAGCCGCCTTGTGATAATATACAACTGTGAGAAAGAGTGATTCAAGGAATATGGTTGAAATGGTGTTGTTCGGATGTCAATGGTTAGGGTTCGTTATGGTTCGGAGTGTCGTTAGATGTCGTGTCCCGCCGGCAGCAGGTGGCTCCTGAGAGCCACCATGTGCCGGTCTTTTCTCTCCGGATGCTTCCTCATCTTGCCAGGTTGGTGCTTCGCGGTTGCCGGGATCAACAAGCATTCTGGCGTCCTTTGAAATGTCCAAGTAGCCTGGATATATAATCATGGCGACTTGAAGAGCAACGATGACTATAAATGAAGTCTGAACGCTACCTCCAGTGTGAGTGATGCCGTACATGACAAAGGGGAAGAACGCAGCGCCGGAGCCGCCCATCGTGATAAAGGCAGCGGCACGCTTCGTTCTGTGCCCCTGGCCACGGAGTCCCATGGCATAAACTAACGGCCAAATTGGCCCCTCGGCAAAGAAGAAGAGCACAACTGGAATGACAATCATGTCAGGGTTTGACGGCTGCAGCACCACAAACATGAGAGAGAAGATGAAGCACAGAATGACACATATGGTCAATAATGTTCGAGGCTTGGGCAGTCGAGGTCGGTTGACGGAGAGATAGGTCAAGACACCCACGATGAATCGAGAAACGGCAAAGGCGGTGTGAGCAATGAGGAGATAGTCGGAAACAGAGAGCGTAATGCCGCTGGGCTTTTCGGGCTCATTGGCACTCGACGACTCGCTGCTCGACGTATTCGTTGTGTCCTGCTGTTGTCCTTCGGGAAGAAACGACGTGAGTAGCTTGCCGAAGAAGATGCTGTTTGACTCTTGCGTGGCCACATATAAATACTGCGCAGTAACCGCCAAGATTAGGCTCAGCGTTCGCAGCTGCAACCCAAACACCGTCTTCTTTTTTGGGTTGATCGGTAGTCGCCTTACGGACTGTTCCAGCTCTCTGTCACTGACTTCGGGCAACGGCATGTAAAAGAAAAAGAGCCCGAGAGCTACACAGAGCAGTGTAATGCCCAAGTACGTCCACTGAACATTAATGAGCGTCAGACTTTCGTGGCTCGTATTTTTCTGCAGGCTCGTAAAGAAGACCTTTTGAGCAAGTAGTCCGCTTAGGACGCTGCCGATTCCTTGAACAGCTTGGGCAAAGAGCAAACGGGTTTCGCCGTAGTCAACGGGGCCACAAAGTACCATAAACGAGTTGGCGCCCACTTCAAGAACGGAGAGCCCAAAACCGACAACAAAGTTACTAAGCATAAATCCGCCGTATGAACTCGTGACTGCCGAGGGCCAAAAGATGATTGTACCAATACCGTATATGCAAAGTCCGAGAATAAACGTCACCTTGTAGCCACCAACGTTCTCCGCATCGTTTTTCGCGTGTCGCTTTGATCGATTGTGCTCGTCTCGACGCAGAATCCATTCTCCGACAAGGAGAGGACCAAAGAAATAGCCTCCGCCAAAATACGCACTTGTCAGGCCCAATGTCTCTGCCGTCGTCATGTTGTTTAGCATGGCGACGACGTTATTGAGAGTATTCAACAAGCCATACGAAATGCCCCAGAGAAGGAATAAAATGGAGACTATCGTGCAGTATTTGAACGACTCTTTCGCATTGGACTTGAGCATACTCTTCGGTCTGCGCATGTTGACAAAACCAAAGTACACGCCATTTTCGTTACTTCCAGTTGAGACGGTCGCATTTGTTCTCGTCCTCGTCATAGAATCATCCTGCTGTGCTTCTTGTTGGGCCTCCTGCCGCTGCTGGTACGTGTTTAGATCCATATCTGGGGTAGTAAGGAAATCGACGGCAGTGATTTGCTGGTTGTCTTCGCCACCGTGGTCTTCGGCAGTGCCGCTATGCATGTCGGTGGCAGACGGCAACGTCGCGGCTTGTGGAATTGAGGGGCTATTTTCATGGCCTGGTTGACTATCAGATTCGCGATCGCTTCGTCCCTTTGTCGAGCTCATGGTTCTGGTGCCATCGGGATCATAGAGCATGGCGGGTAGGAGACGGAGGATCAGGGGCTTGAGCGTGGGAATGCAGGCGCAGAGGATGCCGACGTTGACCTCAACGGCGCTCCACATCAACGACAATGAGGCATTCCAGGCAAAGTCAGCTTCGCCGCCAAAACGTGAACCGCGACTTGTCGAAGTGCCGGTTGGTGTCTCGCCAATGGCTTGTTGCAGATAGTAAATTCGGACGACATCCACAATAGTGACGAAGATACCGAGGGTAAAGGTGAGTACTAGGATCGTCTTTTGTCTCGACGGAAGTCGCATTCCTGTCAAAACAGGTATGGGCAGTGCGAGAATGGCGAGATCGGTGACAATGTTGACGGGTGCAGCGCAGATGAACTCTGTCAAAAGAGGGATACATTCGCTCGATTGGCGGACGTTGGTGTCCCAGGCAGCATGGGTTGGTCGGCATTGGAAGATGTTCATCAAGGTGAGAACGGCACCAGCCAGATTGACGACAATGAGCGTCGCCCAGGAAGCGTAGCGCAAAACTATTTGCGTATTTTTCGCGAGTCGCAAGTAGAATATCAAGACGCTCGTCTTGAATGCCATCAAGGCAGGATTCTACAGACGAGTGTCAGTTAGGATTTTGTTTTAGAACCAGATATAACAAGTAGTGGGAAGGAGTGGCAACACATACATATAATATAGAAAAAACGTATTCGCAGCGGCGCAGCGTCCCCCATTCGTCGTCGGATATATGCTCATCGTGTCGTCCAAGGCCGTTGTAAGTACCGAGATCGATGGTGAAGGACAGGAAGAAGGCAATAAGCCATGCTAGCATCATGACACTGTCGTCCCATGTGACATTTTTAACAATGAACCAGCGACTAATAACACGCGCTGCGACAAAGACCGAGGCGACGACGAGGGTGACGGTAGTGACGACAAAAACGGCCGGTCCACGGTCCGGTATGTGGACGTCGGCATCGAGGTTTGGATCGGACATTTTGTCTGTTGCGACATTGAGCGACGCTGTACCGGAGTAGTCGATGTCGTGTAACGTTAAGTGCACGCAGATTCGCACAGGCAGGCTGTCGCGGCACGAAACTGCTGCAGCTGTGTCGAGGCTAGCTTCGTGGTTGCATCCGGATGGCGTCCATTGCCACAGGCTGCGAGATAAGACGGCGCGGATAGGCAAGTTATGAAGATGCGTCTGGTTTGACGGGTGAAACTATGCCTGCTCGATGCAGACGCTTCGGTTCGACAGTCTTTTCGAATTGCGCGACCAGTCGGTCGGGAGAGGTTGGCGTGACGAAGGAACGGAGAGGGGTTTGTAGAGTCGACGGACCTAAATGCGGTCTAACTAGCTGGCAGTGGTGACGAAGGCGGCGCCGCAACAGGCGTTCGTCCGCTTTTATTATTAGCGAGTGGGTGGCGCGCACTTCTTCAGCTGCAGCCCTACTAGCGCGAGTTGTCTCAGGTGTCGAAATGCTTCGTCTGCGCACCGCTGACGAATGCGAGAGCATGTATGAGGATGATCGGAGAAGATGGTTTGGTCTCTTTTTTTCCCGGGGAAGATGAGGGATGAGCTACGATACGCCTTTTGAGGGAGCCCGCGAGGCTTTTTGGCCAAACTCTTTCCGGCTAAGCAGCTGGGACCTTGGATTGAAAAGGATGGGCGCTCGGTGGCTAAAGTAGGCGGTGACAACCTAGGTAGCGTGGCGTACCGGGAGAAGGCAAGTACCTTTGTCCAAGCACCAGCACTACGAAGTAATAAAGAGCAAGAGTGGCGGGATTATCGGGTGCACTGGCAGGTTACAGCAGCTAGCATGACGAGCACCGGACCACAGGGGCTCTAGGTTCAGCCAATGGTGGCCGTTGCGTGCTGTAGTGGGCTGCTGGGAGCCCGTACACGGCGGGTATCGAGTCCCTAGCAAAAGGCGGGATGCGGGAGATTCGTGGTACATGTATTGTTTTGTCAACGCCACCCTCCAAGGCCTCCCAGACGAACAAGACCATACCTGTAACTCGCACGAGTAGGGAGCTACAGCGGCCTTTTTGCTTCCGGGGTGGCTTGAATTGGCTGGAATCATCGACCATCGAGAATAACTGGGACTGGGAACGCGGTAACGAATGACGACTTGACAAAGCCTTGGTGGTCAGCAGCCCTTGCAAAGCGTTGGGCTCGTTTTTGGATGCATTGAAATTCTGCTGCCTGGAAAGCAGCCAGTAACGATGGCAGCTGCGGACGGAAGCAGCTTGGTGTATGAAGAACTTTTGTTGGCTTCTACGTCGCAGTTTCTGCGCCGACTCCTCAGCCCGAGCGGTCTGTTGTCACTTTACAGCTACCCAAGTCGGTAATTAAACTATCCCGTCCTGTACGGCAACTCGTACGGTAATTATAATTACGGCGTACTCGATAGTGATGAGCTTGTGCCCCGTAATAATCAAAATCTGGACTGCTAACACAACTTGGCTTCCGCGGCGTCTGCACCACTGGCTGCATAGCCCTCCCCACCTTCAACGGCTCCAGCGGGGCGCCCATGTTGTACAAAGAAGCTCAGACGGGAGGGCCTGGTGGAGCAGACGCTGGCGTCAGTTGGGCGATCGCCGTCCGTCGGTGAAGCTGGAAGAGGTCGGACAGCACAGGAGCACGTCTTCCTTGTCCATTGCGTTGCATTTCTCTGCCGCTCATGACTCTTGCCGCGAATTTAAGAGCCTTCCTTGTTCCGCTCCGCCCGCTCCTTCCGGAACGCACAAAAACAGACATGTCACTGTCTTCTTTGGCGGAATATCGCGTCGTATCCATACTCGACTCGGTGGAGCTCCCGGCTGCTACTTTTACCAGCACGAGGTCATTTGCGGCCAAGACTCTCCCTTGTAACAACAGCTTTCGTTTTACTCTAACCTCCAGCCAATTCAGTATCATACAAACAAGACAGTGGTTCTTCTTCTGGAATAGTAGGTTCTGCAATCAACTCGCTGTGTCCTTGTGCACTTCACGTCGTATTTTTTTTATTTGGTGCCGCTGCCTGTCGATAATTGGTCCACTCTCTACCTTTTTTTTTTTTTTTTTTCGGTTCCTTGACCCTGCGAATCATTTCCTCAGCCACCTTCCATGGTTGCAAGATCGTCGACGTTTTCCGCCTCGCCCACTTTTGCACCCTGTCTTTTTGGTTTGCTCATACGGGGACGGCAACAATGAGCGCCTCCGTGGCAGGTCTGAAATTTTGACGAAAGGCATTCCATTTGGCTCGTAGCCCTTTTTGGCGCCACCTTCGTGCCACCTTCGTGCCACCTTCGTGCACTTGTGTCGCAACACAACCGGCGACAATACATGCCGAGTCCTGCGTGAATCGATACCAAGCTGTCAAATTTGCAACGCAGTGGGCCGTCAATCACTGCCGTCAATCACTTGTAGGTGATTGGCGGCTGACGCAATGTGAGCCATTTGTTCCTTCCAATGCTCGGTCCCCGGCTTTCTCTTTGTTCACAGGGTACGAGGTACGTAGTAATTAGTGCGGGTGATTTGCTCGGAAATCGTGCAACCTCTTGAGCGGAGTGGACGCGGTTTTGCGGTGGAACACAATGTTGCCTGCGTTTTGGCGGTGATATCAACCGTGCTGACAGTGCTAACAGCTTCAATTCGCAAAATGACACTCTGTCAGCTGTATTCATGTCGTTGTAAGCAGTGAACTTAACGGTAGCCCTCGGTAAAATAGCCGCTGTTTTGATCGAGTGTCTAATATTTGCATGCCCAAACTTTTGTCCTGTATAGAATTACCCCACCAGCCAAATGAGGTGTTGAGGACCAATTGATGTCTACCCTGCAGACAGATGATATTTTGGCAACGGGCCATGAATTCAATGCAGCGGCATTCAGGCTGTTTAAAGTGGTCCGTTAATATGAAGGGGGCTATAAAGCTATAATGGCTCTTCTGGAAACACCTACTGATGCCGAGGCGAAGAGATAATGTCAGTCATAACAGTTTGTTCAGAGCCAGTTCGCCAGTTGGGCGAGTCAACTCGGCTAGCTACTCAACAGCATCTCGCATAGCCGCAGTAAAACTCACAATATTTTCCATAAAACCAGAAACCAGCTACACACCAGTATAAAGCACGATTATAAGAACCACTGCAAAAAAAGAAGGCAAAAAATTGAACGGAGCGCAGGTATTATACTTGTCTTCTCCACCAAGATGCACTCGTTCTCCAGCCCTACGAGTACATACTGACGCCTAACAAATTGTGAGCCTACATAAAACACCATAATAACCACGTACAAACCATGCCCATTACAAAAGATTGCAATCAAATCACTGGAAAAGTGCAAAAAAATAAAGATTGGTTGCCACCTGGCGGAATCGAACCGCCGATCTTCTCATTTCACCAGATGTTACTAGTGAGACGCTATACCACTTAGCCAAGGCGGCTTATTGTGATTGTTGATGAGTCAGTCTTTATTTTAAGCTAACAAGGCTTCAACCATACTGACCCCACCTCTCTTCACCACCACTGGCCTGCATCTTTTGCTTGCAAGGACCCAGTGTGATGCGATTCAGTACCAGTACGGAATATGGGACCCAAGGCGAGACTCGATCCGGCAGCAGTATTTGATTCTGCGCAATCCGCTGTTCTAAGCATTAATTTGACCACGGCCAGACGTTCCAACCGTGATTAGCCGGTTAAGGCAGATGCTATTTTCTGACAATGGCAACGAGTCACATCAGATTTTCCACCAATGGCAGGGCCGGCAGCACATGGTACATGGGAGAGGCTCATAGAGACCTGAACGCATCAACATATCGCACTTCCCTACGGACGTACATAGTAGGAAACGTACTAAGCTATATTTTAGCTTGGTGCTACTGTCATAGCACTTGCGTTGCATACCGCAGATACTGGTCGGCCACATGGCGCTGCTCCGTACACTCTGGGGAAAGGGCGTGTCTGCAGCAAACCAGCCATGAATCCGGTTTCGAAGTTGGGCCAATTCCAGTCCGTCAGCTTGCATTATAAGGCTGCCTGACTCCTACTATTAGACTTTAAGGTGATGTATGCTGGCATCTAAATTCAGTAATCGCGTAGCGGCGTACATCTGGACGCGGCGTTGCTGTGAACGACATCACTGGGCTTCTTGCACACCTGGCTAGGTAACAAGCGTTCAAACGACATTGCAGTAAAATAAGACGAAAATGATGAATTTTTATTACAGTGACATGTTAAAAGGTAAGTATAATCTCAGGTGAATCAATTGTGCATCGTTCACATCCCCCGGACTGGTTGTAAAAGCTGTGCTTGTTATTACTGGCAGAAATTGATACACAGGGTCGCAACCGAATCGCTGTAGCCAATAATCGGGTTCCCATTGGCTCAGGTGCTGCAATGACCTATAACGTCTGTCGCTGACGGCTCGCCGAAAACTCTAAATGGTTGCTCTATCGAGCCAAGCTTTTTAAAGAGTGGCGCTGCGGAGAAGACCAAGCTTCACAACGTCATTTCATTGAGAGCCAGGGCGTGTCATGTTCTTGGCAGTGTCTCGCGCTGACGTGGGTAATTCTTGGTACTCATTAATATAAAATCCAAAAAGAAATGGGGGTCGTTTCGGCAACGTTTTCCTCCTCTTCTGCGATGATTTGATCAACCAAAACACCTCTTCACGCCATTTGTAGGCGATAAGTGTGGTCGCTGCCAAAATGACCGAACGATGCAGTGGAGACGACAGATTCATCATCGCTGAGCACCCAATTCGAACAACAGATAATGTTCAATATCTTACAGACGAGGAAATAAACACGTTCCTGGACGAATTGGACCACAATAGCGATGGGCGAATCGATTACGATGAAGTAGAGTTCAACCTCGACAAAGCCCACCGCGAGTTGGACATGAAACACGGCGCTCATCATGTCACCAATCCAGATAACGAGCACCACGACGAGCAAGCTCGGCATGCATTTCTCCGTTCTTTAATGGGCTCAGACGCCCGGCGAATTCCCCGAAACGAGTTTGCGCAAATAGTGCGTAGTTGGAGAGTTCCTTCGCTGCAGCAGACCAAGCAAGAAGAGGACAATGAAAAGGACTATGTGCATAAATT
The DNA here is from genome assembly GCA_023628775.1 of Lecanicillium sp. S3808. Classification (NCBI taxonomy): domain Eukaryota; kingdom Fungi; phylum Ascomycota; class Sordariomycetes; order Hypocreales; family Cordycipitaceae; genus Lecanicillium; species Lecanicillium sp. S3808. The sequence continues at coordinate 80,872 of JAMAJY010000003.1, read as the reverse complement.
GCCCGAATGGCGAAAGATTCGTGCATACTGGGCAGTTTACGGGCCAGAGGTGGTTTTCACATGCTTTGTAATTGCTACTCAGTTGGCGTTTGGCATCTGGCAACTCGTCAAGTACGAGACTACACCACAATACCGGGCGGGCTTTGGATGGGGCGTTGTAATGGCCAAGACGTGTGCTGGAGCTCTGTACCCGACCTTCTTCTTTCTGATACTCAGCATGTCAAGATACTTTTCTACCTGGATGCGGAGATCCTATCTCATCTCACGCTTTCTCAACTGGGACCTGTCGCAAAAGTTTCACGTTCGCATCTCCTGTGTTGCTGTTTTGTTGGTGACGCTGCATGCCATTGGTCACCTTACGGGCTCTTTTCTCCATGGAAGCCGTCCGGAGAATGAAGAAGAAGTTGCCAGCGTTCTCGGGCCCGATGCCGTGCCGCGCCCCTATATACACTACGTGCGATCCCTTCCTGGATTCACTGGCATTAGTGCGCTGGGGCTATTTTATATACTCTGTCTGTTGAGTATACCCCAGGTCCGCAGATGGAATTATGAAGTATTCCAACTAGGGCATCTACTAATGTTTCCAATAATTGGCCTCATGATGGCTCATGGCACGGCGGCGTTGTTCCAGTGGCCAATGTTTGGATACTTTTTGGCCGTCCCTACGCTCTTCGTCCTGGTAGAACGTTCAGTTCGTGTATTACTTGGCTTCCACCGCATAAAAGCCAAACTAAAAGTGCTGGATAAAGAGACGGTGGAAATTTCGGCAAAGATTCCAAGCGAGCGCTTATGGAAATACAAAGCCGGACAGTATATTTTCCTGCAGGTGCCAAAAATCAGCTTCTTCCAGTGGCACCCGTTTACTGTCTCGTTCTGTCGCGGTGCGGATATGATGGTGCACATAAAAACTGACGGCAACTGGACAGAGAAGCTAAGGGACTTGGGGGGCCCTACTGGGTCATCAGAGGTTGAAATTGGAATCAATGGACCATTTGGCGCACCGGCTCAACGGTTTTACGATTTTGGCCATTCGATTATTATTGGAAGTGGCATTGGTGTCACTCCATTCTCTGGAATCCTTTCAGATCTGCAGCACCAGGACGATATCGACCATTCTGTCTCCAATACCTCACAGCCAACATTGAATGCCGGAACTCACAGTCAGAGCAATGAGGTCTCGGCAGAAACAGCTTCCGTATCACCTGATAATGCACAAGACGAAAAGAACACGAGAATGGGCCAATCATTCCCCCAGGACTATCGCCGAGTAGACCTTCATTGGATTGTCCGGGACCGTAACTATCTCCTATGGTTCTCCGACCTTCTCAACGAAGTCTACGTTAGCCAGCGTCGACATCATCAAGCGCGGGATCCCACTCACTTGGACGTCCGAATGAACACACACGTTACCGCAAAGAGAAAAGCAATAAGCACCCACGTATACCGTTGGATGCTCGAGCTCCATCGAACCAAAGAGCATCCGGCGTCACCACTCACGGGCTTGTTGAATCCTACACATTTTGGGCGGCCAGACTTCGATGTAATTTTGGACGAGCACTACGATGATATGCTTGAATTCCGCGCCAGCAAGCGAATGCAAGCCGAATCATGCGGTGATAGCGCCGACAAGACGGCTTCTAGCGAAATCAAGGTTGGCGTGTTCTTTTGCGGAGCGCCAGTCGTGGGTGAGATTTTGGCAGACAAGTGCCGCCAGTTGTCTATAAGAGGGAGGCGAGACGGAAGCAAGATTGAGTATCATTTTATGATGGAGGTATTTGACTAGTAAACCTGTAGTAGGATTTACCACTGTTAGATAACATAGCTCAAGGCAGCCCTGTGTAGAATGACAAGATACATTAAAATCGAACGGAATATACCAAAGCAGGCCACATTAGAAATTTTTGCCGGGAAGAAGAAGAAGACTTTGGAAGCAATAGCAGTCTTTTACCAGTTCCGAAATGAGAAACTGTCCCAATCCTGGTTGGCTGACATACGTCACACCGATAATCAATTGGTGACGAGAACCGCCGAGAATATATTCCGTGTCTCGGATACCAACATCGCTATCTGGCATCATCAGTCTTTATTGGAAGAATTCGGGTATGAGATTTTGACCCCAATGTTTTGATTACAAATCCCCCATATCGGAGCCTTAATAGCGCTACAAGCCATTTTCAGAAGGCGCGATCCTTTGGTGTGGTGCTCCGGAGGCGACGGCATCCACTTTCACTAAATTGTTTTGGTGCGCTGTCACCTTAGCACAACCACCATCCATCTCTCCATCACATTATAATTTATCGATGAAACATAGTCGATAGATGGAAAATAGTATAATGGACACCACAGAAGGAGAGCCGCCGCCATATACAGAGCGCACCGCGCTTCTCGACGAGTCATCGGTGTCGCCCACCTCCAATCACGATGCCCACCACGAACGCCAAACCGATGAGGATGTGGCCAATGTGCTAGTAAGCCCATTGCGAGGCGTAGCGATTGGGCTCAGTTTAGGACTTTTGATATTCCTACAAGGTGTGCATTATTATATAGCCCAATTGAAAGAGACAATGGCTTACGAACCGCCACACAGCAACAAACATGTCTGGCATGACCATGATCCAGGGCCAGATTGCCGAAGACATTGATGCTCACGCACAAGCAACATGGTTCACCACCGCATACCTCATCCCACTCTCTTCTCTGGCGCCAGTGGCTGGCCGCTTGGCAACCATATTCTCACCGCGATCGCTGGTACTACCGATTGCGCTGTTCTTCTCTGTCGGGTCACTGCTGACCTCTCGTGCGACGACGTTTGGGGCGTTTGCGGCTGGGCGTGCTGTCGCCGGCCTGGGCGGTGCAGGTGTCTTGAGTCTCTGTATAATTTTCACACTGGAGCTCACGTCGAAGAAACGGCGAGGCTTGTTCATTGGCCTGGTGAATACTGGCTTTACAACTGGTGTAGCCACTGGTGCTGTCGTGTATGGCGCATTATTGCCTATTCTCGGCTGGGTAAGTATTCTTCGCATGCTTCTTGTCCAATCTTCAATTTCTAACGATTTGGGCCGCAGCGACCGATATTTCTCTTTCAAGTCCCTATTGGCATCCTGGCCGGAGTCGGCGTCTATTTTAGTTTGCCGAGTACTATGAAGCCAGGCGGTGGAGGGACATTACACAAACCAGGCTCTGTGTGGCAAAAAGTCCTACGCATTGATTACCTAGGTGCTTTTCTACTCGTCAGTCCTACCTTATAGCTTGCTTTAAGCGCGAGTCTACTAACTGGTATTTAGACCTTGACCATCGTTCTATTCCTCTACGCTTTGGCGGCGGATATTCACCCTCTAATTTTGGTACTCTCTCTCGCGTCGCTCATCGCCTTTGTGATAGCAGAATATCGCATAGCTGCAGACCCTATAATTCCACTCAAGGTCCTTTCTTCACGTGGAGTACTACTCTCCTGCGCTGCGCAGCTATGTCTCATGTCCGCCCGCTGGACTGTGCTATTTTACGCCCCGACATTTATGCTCGCCGTACGAGGTGCGGTGCCTGCAAAAGCTGGATCTATCCTAATACCGACAAATGCAGGCTTTGGTATTGGCGGTTTTCTTGTTGGATGGCTGCATATCCGTCGAAATGGCGCCTTTTGGCTCCCGAGCATTTTTGCCATGGCTGTCTTCAGCGCCAGTCTGTTTATGCTCGGCCTTGTCGCCATGCCAGAGTCCAGAATCGAAGGAGTTGTAGCAGTTGTCTTTCTCAACGGCCTGGCAACCGGCGCCGCACTAAACTACACACTCGCACATCTACTGCATCTGAGCCACGAGGACACTGAATACGTAACTACAAGTTTGCTTGGAACGTTTCGCGGCTTCGGCGGCAGTTTCGGAACCTCTGTAGGTGGTGGAATTTTCTTTCGACTGCTGCGAGACAGTCTGACAAAGGGCTACCTGGCCTTTGATGGCGGCGACGCGCTCAGCCCTTCAAGATCGCGCATGGTTTCGAGACTGCTTGGAAACCCTGCGCTCGTCTTCTCCGGTGACCTTGGCTTGGAGGAACGACAGGTAGCTGTGGATGCCTACTCTGGCGCCACGAGTGGCGTGTGGCATGCTGCGGCTATTCTGGGTATCATTGTGATATTTCTCCAGGCTGCAACGGGATGGAAGGCGCCTGCGAGTGAGGATAAGGCCTGGGAGGAGGAGGAAGACGAAGCACGCGCAAGCATGCTGGAAAACGAGGGCGTGGCTGAAGCTTAGATCTGTCGTCACTGATCTCTGATCCTGACACTCGCATAACTTTGTACATTTGGATAAATTTCAGATTAGAGCGCATATTATATATTGTAATACATTAAACAGCCATATATTTTGACTTTCTTGTACAGTTGCCATGTAAATCATTTACAATCAAAACTACTTGCAAAGCAGAGACTCATCGCGTTTCTACACTACCAGCGCCCGAAAGAAAAAAGTCCAGTTCTCCAGAACCATTGTTAAATTGTTGCTCATTCTCGGCAAGTTGTTCCAAGAGAGTTAGGAAAGGATCCTTCTCGTCTCCTTGTGTTCCAGTGCTGCCAGTATTGCTCTTGTTGCTTGGACTTGGGACGGTGGCACTCGGGCCCGACTGGTTACCTTGGTGCTGGCCGCCGAGTGCTTGCCAAGCTGCCGGGCTACTGTACGCGTTTGTAGGGAGCGTTCCAAACATAGGGTCAAATGATGGTGTCGTTGGCCCCATCGCATTTGGTGCCACGTGCCCGCCCATTGGGCCTACCGCATAAGAGTAAGAAGGAGTGAATGGAACGGGTGCGAGGCTTGAGTTGGTAGGCATAGACGGCGGAGAGTATCCAAAGCTGGGCGCCGATGTGGCAGTATGCGCTCCTTCTATTGTGTTACGCATGATGCTGACATTCCCGGCCTGGAAATCTAAGTACTGTTGCTGGGCTCCTTCTGTCCTCTGTGCATGTAGCATTGAGTCATGTGGTGTGCTTTCTTGCCTTGATAGCAACCTGCTGTTGTAAGTGCCCGGTCCTTGGTGGCCGCTGTTTGTAGACGTTTGCATATGATCTGGCCTCGTATTGCTAAAAGATCCAGTTTTCTTGCGTTTGAGTTGCGGCCGTTGTGCAGCAGACGGCAAACCTTGAAGGACGTTGCTAGCGCACGAGTCACCCATGAAGTCGGTTGCAATATCCTTCAGTGCCAAACTCGCAACGTCAAACCGGGGGTTTTGGCTAGAGAAGCCTCCGATAGTAGAGTATCTGTCGAAGAAATCTTCCAGCTGGAAACCAGGTGTGTAACGGATCGAATTTGTGGCAAGAGCCTTTACCAAGTCAGCATGAGCACCACAAATCTCCTGCATGGTAGCCCGTTGATGTTCGACAGACGCCCACGAGTAACGAAGCTCGTCGAGGACTTCTAATTCCCTCGACAAGTAATCTGTGGACGGAAGGAACACTGACATATCTCCATTATTACTGGAAGTAGTGTAATGTGTTCCATGAAGATGGACTGTGGCAGCGGTGGATATAACAAACCCCACAAATCCGGGCAGTTGCATCTTTCCTGCCTGTCTTGATAACTCTATCAGCTCAGCTATGGCGTTGGCATGAAGGAAGCACATAGTTGTCGCCTCGATCTGCCATGACTGGTGTTGGCCATTGCCAGACAGCTCCGCGAGATCGATTGGGAGAAAAGGTCGGTAAATGAGGCAGTGGATCAGGTGATACATGAGCTTGCTTAGAACCAACACTGACGAGTCTGGTTGGCCGAAGAGTGAAGAGACGCTGGCAAAAGCATTGTTGGTGCCCGACGCCCATACATCGAGCTCTTGGCGGATTTTCGATAGTGTGGAGAGCGAATGCCAAGGAAAATGTGAATCGCCTTTCACACCACCAGCTGCAAGATAGCGGTTCGTGATGCCCAGAATGCGGCTGATATCAATGAGCATACCACCGCTTCCCTGAGACTTTTTTCCGTTGCTTTGAAGATACTGTAAGTTGGAGCCGCAGTTAAAGAGCTCTCCTTCGGCTGGTGCAGCTGAGGACTTGGGGTTCCAAGAGGGCAGCCGGAGAACAATTGAATCATCGCTAATTAGAGATGGTCGCTTTGATCCAGATCCCATGTATCTGTCCAGTAGGTAGCAGGTCCAGAATATGCGTCTTCGGGTCTCTCGCTCGGCTTGCGCAGCTTGTGAATTAGCGTCTAATTCACGATTGAGCTCTAGCGCAGTAGACATTCCAACAGCGATTACTATGCCGTGTTAGTTTAACAATTTCTGCTCAATATTTTACAAGAGTACATACCCATGCACATGAACGCGCTCTTGCCTTTGCCAGCAGCTAACAATGCAAGGACTAAAAGTAGTAGGGCTTGAAGTGCTTCAATTGACGGCTCATCCACGTTAATCGCATTTCTTGAACGAGAAATGAAATCTTCGCTGAGCCTAACCGCAGCTAAATGGCCATGTGGGTGTGGAGTAAACCTGGATATGTTTGTGTTAGATTACGCAGGGTAATAAAACTTGGGAAAGCGTACCTAGCTGCGATTGCCGAGATAGCATTGGAAAGGAAACCAGGCAGCTGATTCAGTCGCAACCGTTGGCGGATGGACGCTTCATCGACAATAAAGTGTGGCTTGCCGTGGAAGCGGTTGAAATAAGTGTTGAAAAGCGTTTCTGTCGGAACTGTGGCAGTCGGTGGTTCCCTGGCCGAAAGTCAGCTAGTTGAAGATATGTTTTGTATAAGAAGCAACAAACATTGGCGGAGGGTTAGGTTCAACGGCAAAAGCAGCCACGTTGGGTCCAGTAGGCGACTTGCTTTCGCTATTGGCAGCGCGCTTGGAGGGCGGCTCTGGCGTTTCCGACGTGTCGTGCTCATCGATGATGGCATTTTGCAAGTCTGAAGAGGAAGCTTCAGGGGCATCAGTACCGTCCTCTGTGTTCTTTTCCTTGAGTTTTGCCTCCAAGCCATCCACTCTTTTCAATAGCGCCTCCAAGACGTCCGTCTTTGGTCCACGTTTCTTAGGAACGGCATCTTTATTAAGGGTCAATTAGCGAGGCTGACCTTTGTATTGGAGCCAGTCCCATGAGAAGAGACTATCCATTGAGCAGATTTAATGCTCTATGAGTTTAGAGTCCATGTACTCACCATAAACACAAGGGCATTGAAATAGTTGGCATGCCTCACACGAAGGGCGAAGGCGGTTACATTTGATCTATTGTAGGCTTGTTCAGTCTCATGCTCGAGTGAAAGTCGTAACAGAAATATGCTTCAGGGGATGGAAAACCGTACCTTTCGCTTGCGGCAGGACTTGCAATTCATTGACTCCCGAGGCTCGTTGGTAGCATGACGGGGCGGTAGCCTCTCGATGCCTACCTGTGGTCGCGGAATTGCGACCCTGTTGGGGCCGTCGGGGAACTGCGAGTCGGCCATGGGGTTCACGACGGAGAGCATCCGGCCGGTGAGAGAGCACGATGGAGGCTGATGGCTGGGGCTATGTCTGGGAGATGAGAGAGGTGTGAAGGTGACGGCACAGACTGGGGCTTAGCAGGAGCAAGGTGCATCCAGACGGCCTGGCTGAGACTTGGGCGTAGATGGGAGAAAGAGGGTGAGTTCGAGGCGAATAAGATGGATCTATTCGCCTGGTGTCGATTGCAGTTCTAACAGCAGGGCGAGGTTTATCAATGGTCCGTGATCTCCGGCCCCCCGGTCATAATCCAATACGGGGCAGGGAAGAGATGGTCTTGTGGTACGGCAGAGGTGAGGGGCCTTGTGCAGTTGTAGGCGTATAGGTAGGCGGATAATGTTGGAGGTGAATAAGAAGGCTTGCGAGGGTAAAGGATGATCTGAGGAGAATGGATGGCGGCCAAGAGGTCCTTGAAGAGGAACCACGCCAGGTGAGCGAGGTGAGACTCGACTCAATGGAGGAGGTTGAAGTGAGGTACAATTTTGAGAAAGAGCCGGCCGGCAGGGCTAGTCGAGGAGGGAGGGGGGTGTTGTTTGGTGGTTTGGGTCGTGGTGCGGTGGTGCGGTGGGGAATTCTGCACTGGCCCCAAGCTGCACAATGGGTGCAGTGGTAGAGATTCCTAATCAGAACGCTGTACGAATCGTACTGGCGCAGAAGCTCTGGCTGTGGTTGAGTGTTGAATGCCATAACACAGCACGGCACCGGATTTGTTCAGGTGGGTTTAGTTGGTTTTAGCGGCAGAGAATCCCCCGTAGCACAATGCAACCTACATGGTTTACGAATAGGCAGCGGCCAAGCTGCTCAATGCCCACATACGAGTACATCAAGACGCCCTAGTGGGGGGAGAGTGCGGAGGTGGCTACTAAGTTGCTGGAGAAGTAATACCTGTGGGCAGTACCCGACAGGTACCTACCCGATCATCCATCATCCCTCCCGCATCCTGGTTCCTGATCGCGGGAGCTCGCCCGTCATTATGCCGCAAACCCCAAGCAAGGGTCCTGCCACCCAGCGGGCTATGACATGCGAGTGAGGCAAGAACTTTGTTTCATACATGGCCAATGAGAAGCGCAGTCCAATCCATGCCAATAGTCTGCTCGCGTTATACTTTTTGCTTGCTGATAGCCAGTGGGTAAAGAGTCCCCTGATGGTTTTGCCGAATCGGCAATCTTGATTCCACTGGACGGCCTAGACAAGGCGGGAACTGAGGCTGGCCAAAATTCACATGCTGATTTCCGTACCCATTGGTCTTTTCACTAATTTCCCTTGCACAAAGCCATTGAGCTGGTGCAAACCGTCATCTTTGTACAATAAAACCAAGTGCAACGATACTGTTGGGGCTATCTGCTCCATCGTGGCTAGGGGCATCGCGAATGATGACGACGCTCAAATACAACAACAGCGATCGCAGATATACGTTTGGTGCTTAGCCTAGTCCGTACACAGCGCCCTCAGCAGTCAGCATTCTGTCACCAGTCAATCGACTCCACGAGGCTGCTTACATTTACGTACAGACTACAGACTAGCCCGCACCTGTCCTTACGAATCGCCCAAATCATCTGCTGCTATTCTCGTCACCGTTCCACTGGGCCGATCTTCGACACATTTGCCGCTTCCCAGACTCACCGTCGCCTGCAGCACGACCCCTGGCAGGGCGATTGTTTAAGCTCGTAAACGCACTACGACGTCATCCCACACAATGACAGCTTTAAGCGCAGGGGCATGGTCATTGCCGCATTTTGCCGGTTCTCGATTGTGTCTTGTGAGTATTATCATCACAGCAATACGAGTAACTCTCAAGGCGGTGGTGGCCTGTACAGCACCCACCTACAAGCTCCAACCCGGGTCCCCATTTTGCTCCAAGGAGAGAATTAATTCTTTTTTTTTTTAAAAACAAAATAAGTAAATAAATGGATACAGCCGATTGGTTTTCAGTGGCCCTTCGGCCTTCCGCCCCTGTCTATTCGTGCCAGCGTTGTACATGGTCCACCAGTGAAGCATCTCATCCAAATGGCCATACATATATCAACCAAGACCTGGGATGAGGATATGAGGTTGCACCTCACAGTTGCATGGCGGCGGGGAAGTGTCCGGTCTTGCCCGGGCCATGCCGGACAGTCGCTGACGAACTTGCAAGCTAGTGGTTTCTGTACATACATGCTTACAGCACATGCTGTAGGGACTTCTGGAACTCCATCGACTCACGCGCTATATTCTTGTACCTGTAGGAACACAGCATGGACTCTATACCAAAGTCAAAATGCCACGGCCTAGCACATCATTCCGGTTAGGCCGCATTTGACCCAATTCTGCAGACGGAAAAGTGAGCCCCAAGACGCTTTGCCACATAGATCTCGCATGGTGAGACCATTTCAGAGATGCCGTCTTCCCGCCCCCCTTCTGGACCACAAACCAGCGCGGACTGGCCATGACAACATCGCCATGGCTGTTTCGTCGGCCACGTTTTCGGCCCCATTGTGTTCAGTGTGGTACATGGGCCATGTTCCCCTGATAAATCTCGCCCAACTTCTGCCTGCCAACAGCCGCACACGCCCCCTCCAAAAAAACACGACACGGCATGGAAAGTCTGGAGAAGCTACCATGACAAGCTTTCGGTTGCTCACAACGCACCCTTCCTCGTTTCTCACCCTCTCTCTCCACCAGTCATGCCGATTCCCCTGCCCCGGGAAATATGCACGTGTTTACGTCCGCTAATACGAGTACATACTTATACCAACCACGGCTATCACTCCATCACCAACAGTGCCTGCCCAGGCATGGGAATAGTCGCGTAATATGGAACCAAAAAACCCACCATGCCGGGGTCTACTCGTACACTGGAAACGCAGAATCAAATCGCCGGCATGGGTTATGACACGGAGACCATGCTAAATCGCGAATGAGGCAGATCTCCCCTTTCCACCCCTCCTTGAACTCACCGTGTTAACTGAAAGCGTTACAAGCGAGACCGACCCCCCTGTACTCCATATACTTCTGGCTTCTGGAGCGACTGCCGACCAGCAGTGACCGCAACACTCAGTCCATGGTCCATGTTCCCCCTGCAGGTCTCAATCGCACCACAGAGTACACGTTGTTGCTGCTCGCTGAAATGCACAGATAACTAATCATATTTTCAACGTATGAGCTGACTTTGCAACTAATATTCAGGTTTGCTGTGGGATGCTCATTCTTAGTTTCAACTACTCGCATACGTATACGTACGGCACTGTACGCTTGTAGCGTCAGCAAGATAATGATGATAGTACAATATCACGAAAGAGGGCTAAAATTAACTTGGGCTTTGCACAATGCTGTTTATTTATTTATTTATTTTTTAACTTTCTTAAACCCATCTATTTCATTTGCTCATGCATAATACAGAGAGGCGAGTTCCTCTCAAACACATGTAACGTCAAATCTCATACTTTGCTTGAGTGTGCGGTAGCGTCGTAATTGTCACCAAATACACGAGCCCGAACTTTCGAAATGTCAATGTTACTCCCGTGCTCAATCAACATATAGAATGCGCCGTTCGCCGCCTGTACTTGCCCATTTGCCCATATTGTAAAAAACCACGAAGCTCGTATATTCCTAGCAAGGGCTTCATCCACTTGCTAGACGGACAAAGCTATAAGGGACGTTCTGTCCTACCAATAGCCTCATGCTTTCCACCGTGGTAAATGCCGCTACGTCCGCTGCTCCATAAGCCGAAAACCCGCTCTTCTCAGCAACCACGCCTGGGTCATTTGTTTGTCGCTCTGCACCGTCCGCCAGGTCCAAAAAGACCTTGTTCGTATTTGACCCACTTCCTTGGCCAGTGTCGCCGAAAGCCCGGATGAGAAGCCCTACCAAGTTGCCCTTTTCTGGGCCAAGAGCGGAGACTATCAGGAACGGGGAGCTGTTTTCGTCTGATACTGAGCGTGCGCGCTGTAAGCTCTCCATGCTGTTGAATTGTTCAATTGGCGGCGCGTTACGAGCCAACATTGACGGCGTTCGGAAGCCGACAGTATAGATCTTGCCAATTTTGAGCGCTCTCATTGCAAAAATAACCGGAGCAGCATCTTCAGCTGAGGATGCTAGGACCAGTGATGTTCGGCCGGCATATGCGGACGGCGCCAAATCGCGTGTCAAGGCACTAAGGATTCCTTTCCAGCTGGCATTGTCAAATATTAGCGTTATATTTTGGTTTGCTGTCAGTTTCGGTGCCGCTAGAGACTCGCCATTCGACTGTTTCGGGCTAGATGGCATAGACGGCATTCTGGAACCAAGCCGGGAAGATGGGCTTGCCTTGGCAATAATGGTATCAACAGTACCAATGACTCGGGCTGCCTCTGTAACAAACGGCCCATCGCCGTTGTTTGTCGTGGCGAAAAGAGGATTATGCTTCATGAGCCCGTGATAGGACAGACCGGGATCCAAATAGGCGCCTCCAAACATGTTTTGGCTGCAAAGTGTTTCTAGACCAGCAGGGTTATTAGGTTGCCGCTCGATAACAGCAAACTGGTGTGGTAGACCCAGCTCATTGAAACACTTTTCGTAGAACGGCGCGCGGTGTCCCCTGGCCCGCGATGCCACGCTAGTAATGCCGTAATACCCGCGCTTTTCCAAATGCCCCATATAAGACAGAGCTGCGTTGATTTCAGCTGCACTTAACTGTCCTGGAGCGGCAACTAAGGGGAGTAGTGGATGGGTGATTGGCGTGAATGTTTTGTTGAGTGTCCTAGATATTTGTCCAACTTGGCCCATATTGACTGCCGAAAATGGAGGTGCGTCTGTATAGTCTTCCTTGACTTTGGAGCGAAAATATTCAAGCTCAAAGTTTTCGTTGTGGTCGTTGATGATGGCAATCATTTTGATGATGTCAGCATATTTTGTAGAGCGTTCAAACACATCCCGCGCATATTGCGAAGGCCATTTAAAGGTGCCGGAAAAGTCATGAAACGCAGACATAATGCGTGAGTTGCCCCTTTTTTGCCATAGAGCCCGTCGTATATCTTCGGGAAGCCATAGCTCGACATCAATATACTCTATACCCCATTGAATGGCCCTGTAAAGATATTCGTAGTACAATTCGGGTTTATCCATTGGAAACCTTCCATTTTCATTTGTACAGCGAGTGGTAAAGATGATGGGAAGCTCCGTACGCTGTCGGAGAAGCATCACCTGCTCACCCACGTACTTCAGACTGGGCACCTCGGCGTATTTGCCATCTCCAAGAGGCTCACGTAGAAGATCTACGCGCAGCTCTACCGCATCAGATCCAACTGTGAGAATATCCAAATTTGGTAGCGCTGCGCGGACGTCTGGAAAAGTCGTAGAGATGAAAAGGGTTCTTGGCTTCGCCATGAGCTCGCTGTGATGGTTCACTTGGCCAAGGATAAATGAGATAAACCGAGAGAGGTCACGGCGGAAGAATGGGTTTTGTGTATAGAGAAATTCGTAGTCGCAGTGCGCAGAGAGGTAAAGGTCTGGCGGCATTCCGAGGTGAACGCAGTGAGCATTAATGGAGACGAGGAGAGATTGATTTCGCGTTTCGACATCCGCTTTTGCGGACTCGGCTGGCAGACCAATGACCGAGTCCTGGTCTTCAGAAGAAACGTCATTGAATCCGCTTTTCAACTTAAATGGTTTTCCGAGAACATCTGCAAAGACCGACACAATATTTTCTTGGCCATCACCGTAGACTATAGCAACAATCCTTGAGTCACCTGTCTGTAATGACTCTCCAAAGAACCTGCCATCTATCATGAGCGGGCTCTGGCTTGTCCTATCGGTGTTGGTAGCCTGCTCTGTATTCATTTTGGGAGGGATGGCATTTTCGTTGAGCCCATTTGCTGGCGCAGGGCTTGGCGAAGGGCTCGCAAGCAGTTGCTGTACTGCAGCCATCTTTGCGAACTTTGTCCAAGGCTATACGGCGATCTTGATCCAGTCCTGGCAACCAGCTGTACTGTCGTCACACAATATCTTCCAAATGCAGATTAGATTAGTTGAATAATGTTGTTTGACCGCGATATATCTCGTTCATGCCTGCGTATGGCGACTTTGCCGGCCCGTTTAAGCACGACAAGGTACAGATGTGGGTGAGATATGTTGACGCTCGGAAGTATCGGCCCCAACGCTTACTCCCACATCTGAAACGGTTGCCGGAAAGGTGGCGCGATGGGTCGCTCTTGAGTTTTTCCAAAGATGTGCACACGAGATCCCTGGGATAGTTGGCGAACGTTGAATATATCGCAGAGACAGATTGCTGACCAGGCCGGGTTTTGTCAGCAAGTCGTCGACGTGGTCCACAGCGATGGCGAGAGATGAATCTCACAGACCCCTGCTTAGACGCAATGTTCTTGATTTTATATTCAGCGAGTTGCAAACCGTGAATTAATGAGAAGAGAGGAGGTTTGCAGCGAAGCCGTGGAAGAAGTTTGACAGAGGAGCGGCCGTCGTTCTGATAGACTTTGACCTGACGTCAATAAGTGAACACGGCAAAATAATGAGGAGATGTGTGCTCCAGCGCTGCAATATTGAGAGAAGCGTCTTATAAATGATAAGCCGAGGCGACTGTTAGAGAACGAGCGACCACTTCATATGTTGTGCGAAACAGCTTCGAATCAAAAACGTCTGTCCAAGGGAGATGAATCGGGTCGCATGCGTTGGATAAGGCCATGCTGGAGTTTGGTGGGGTCGGGGTTTGGGGAGAGCCACAGGCTGAGCTTCCGCGCAATTAGAGAGGCGGCCGCTGGCTCCAGCTCCACTGGAGGAGGATCCTCTCCCCTATAATAGCTGGATTTGGCGCGGTACAGATTCTCCGCCAATAGCGGCCCGCAAAATTAGCGGCGCCTTGCGAGTGAAAGGACTGAATAATTAGCCGGGCGGCATCTGAACGGAGTATGTAGATCCTACAAGGCAAATTCCTTGTATGTAGGTCGTAACCACACTGTGTTTATTCGGCCTGATGTTGATACTGTTACTACATAGCAGCAGTTCCGGAGACTTTTGCTGGTGCCAAATCGTTCGATATGTCGGACTTTGCGGGCAACAATACGATGCCGGTTCATCTTTCTGATATAAGCCGTCGCTTGACTCTAGTTCCACCGAGTTTAGTCTATTGTTGCTTACGGTAAGCCTGCACCATTATCATTCGATTGAAAATCCTGAGCAGCAATGAAACCCTGCTCGTTGCCTGAGACGCCTTATTAGTTCGCTGTACGCATAGCCTCAGAAAACAATCCAGGATAATTCGTTTACTCTTTTGCCTTGATTTACCACGCAATGAATCCATCGGCCAACTGTTCCTTTACATATCAGACCACTAGGGACTTCCAATAATTGAGACAACTTAGCAAAGCTACAGTAAAGCCATAGCAAACAACAAATCTTTTTAGCAAGACATCCTATTTATTACACGATAAATGTATTCGTGGTCCTCTGTTGTCACATGCCCTCCCCCGCTAAAGGTACCACGAGTTCCGCTTAGTACCTACTGCCTTGACTGCACCTGCCATCGAAGCTAGGCCGCAGAGACGTCAAAAGCTGTAACAATGCTACGCTAATTCGCTGATTGAGCACAGTCAGCGTATCCCGCGCGCTTATAGCCAGGTTAAAACTGGCACAGCACGCTGGGACTGTGCATTTTGCGGGATCATGACGAGATGATTTTCCACTTATAAGGTGCCTAGAGCCACTTTTGCGTCGCATACACTAAAGCTAACCAGTGGAAATAGCACGCGGAAAGAATACCTTAAAACAGACTAGTGAGGTTACAAACGTGCGCTTCTTTAGTTTACCACTGTCGTTTCACGCGCATTATTCGAGGGCTGGCTTTTCCCCGCACCAGGATTTAAACTGATTGTAATTTTAGATTGTGAGCTCACCGCCTCGGGAATATCTATGCCCGATAAACTTGATGTTATTTGTACAGGAATACATTTCAATCAACCTGTCTCTTACTCTAATAGGAAGCTTGCTATGTTGAAAGCTGGCGTATCGTAACAGCGAAGTGTCGTTGGCCTCCTCTCGTAGCAGGTGGGTTGCGCCATGGGGCCTATTTTCCACGAATAGTCTTTCATGGGTGGTGCATGACATGAAGCCAAGAATAGCCAGACATTTACGGATAGACCGCTCATAATCCGTTCAAAAAGCAAAAGTTTGGGCTTGAATAGCTCATTGCTGGAATTTCCTAGATCCGACAAGTCATCTGCTCATACATGTGTCCGTAGTTTTGTGCGTTTAAACGCAAGGACCTGGGTAAATCAAGCCCGACAGAGCCCAAACACGATCATGCATAACTACATCCAAAGAAATATGTTCGCTTCTGTATTATAATACTCACTTGTACGCCAGACGTTTATCTGCTCGACTGGGTGCGAGTGGACACATTGACAGCAGCTCCATAGTCTCATCGCGGATAGAAAGGATAGCTCTACCAAACTAGTATAAAAACAGCTTATCAACCCATAAGACCCTATCTATCCAGGTCTTGCATCATCACTGGTTCGCCCAGATGCCCATCATGTTGCCTTCTGAGTCAAGGAAGCGAGCGTAGTAGCCCATATCTTGGCCAATGAAGGTCGCTGGACTGTAGTTGTTTAAGCAAAGAATTTGTTTTGGTCAACGTATAAATCAACTTACAATTGCACCTGGCCGCCTGCCTTTACGGCTTTGTCAAGCGTCTCCTGGATATCAGCCACACTAAATGTTGGCAGAACAGGCAACGCTCCCGCATTGTCCTTGTCATGGTTAACAACTAGGAGGCCCTCTTTCATATGCGAAAAAGCACCGTTTACTCCAGCCGCATTTCTGAAAAAGTGCATAGAGTGCGCTCCTGGTGCAGGGTCCGCGACCACTGTGATGTTACACTCCCAGTCCAGGACTTCGGTATAGAACTTCTTGGCCCGTTCAACATCGTAAACAGGCACGTCAAGCCAACAAACTTTGCCAATGCCATTCTGCAGCATGTTAGGGTCATGAACACCGAACGCAATTGGTGAAAGAGGGAACTACACAAACGTTTGTGCTAGTCATTGTCGCAGCTTCGTTGCTTGTAGGGAGGATAGATCACGGAATGCGTAGGTCAGCAATATGCGATTTGAAATGTCCTTGATAAGTAGTTTGAGTAGCTAGGTGAGAGATATTGTTGCGTTTCTTGTTTCTACTCTTCAGGTGCTTGTCAGACCAAGAACCACAGGCCCGACTTTATACTTCTCAGACCAGATTCAGCCTGCGGCTGCCTGAAGCTCACAGCTGAAAATTTATCCATTCTTCCTTTGCCAATGATCTGCAGCTTTAAATGTCTTACGGCGTCTTTGTATCGCACGACCTTGGTGACTGCGGTGTGGCTTACTCGGGGCTGAATCGTGAAATTGGTAGCGTTCGTGGGCACGTACTATTCACAAAACTGCTGGGCCAGTTGGCGTGGCGTTCACTGCAGGTGCCCACCGCCTACGCAAGTCTGCCTTTAGCTCAAGCTCTGCCTCTCAGAAATCTGAGACGGAACGTTTTATTCACTAGCGCTGCATCTACTTGCTAAAATGGCAAGTATGTACGCATCCGGCCATTGTCAGTATTCCTGTTCGAGTGTTCCTTTGCTTAACTCACCAGCTGGGTCGAAGATGTACCGCTTCCGGCTAGACTCTGTAGCTGTGCCCCACCACTGCCAAAACAGCCAATCAATCGCGCGGTGTACACGAAATGCGTCTCGACGGCCGAGACGTGTTTGCCAACCTATTAAACTTGACCCGCGTTTAGACACCGGCCGCGCCTGCAATCAAGTCACCTGTTGCGCACAACTTCAAAGCAACTCAGTTTCGTTTGAAACGCTCACCTACCACTCTCTAGAACAATGTCAGAAGGCACCGACCAAGCGCGACCGGCCGACGAGCCTCCCAAGGTGGAGGGCGCTGACGCGACAGCTCCCCAGGCAGAGACGGCAGCTCCTGTCACTGAAGCCCCTGCTGCTGAAGGTCAAAGTACAGCCGACATAGAAGCCTTCGAGGAGGATGAGAAGTCGAAAAAGGTTACTCTTGCTGATTTGGCAGCAAAGGGCACCGCCTTTTATGCGCACAAGCAGTACGAAGACGCAGCCGAGGTATTCTCAAGAGCCAGCAATTTACAAGCTGAACTCAACGGCGAGCTCGCACCAGAGAATGCCGAGATTCTCTTCCATTACGGAAGGAGTTTGTTCAAGGTTGGCCAGAGCAAAAGTGACGTTCTGGGCGGCACAGCGGCCGGTGCAAAGGCAAAGCCCAATGGTAATGCTGATGCTGCCCCGAAAGCCTCATCCTCGAAATCCGCTCCCAGCGAGGCCCAAAAAGTAACGCAAGAGGGTGTTGCTGTAGCTGCCGAAAACAAGGAGGGCGAAACAGACACCGCCGACGCAAAGAAGCCATTGTTTCAATTCACCGGCGACGAGAATTTTGATGATTCTGATGACGAGGAAGAAGAGGTACGCGAATCTTGTTTCTAAAAGGAGCTTTTGATGTATTAACTTTATTACAGGGCGGTGAAGAACCCGAAGAGGAGGAAGATGACCTCGCGACTGCTTTCGAGATTCTAGACCTCGCGCGTGTGTGCTACAACAAACAGCTGGAGGCGCTCGCGCAGCAGGACGACTCTGCAAAGGGCAAAGAAGCGTCGGAGGGCCCTTCGCCTGCTGAGCGACATGTTAAGGAGCGACTTGCCGATACGCACGATACTCTGGCTGAAATTTCGCTCGAAAATGAAAGGTATGAAACAGCAAGAATGTCAACCTACCCATCACCACGGCTAACACCCGATCCCAGATACCCCAATGCAATTGAAGACGGGCGCGTGTCCCTGAACTACAAGCTTGAGCTATATCCAGAAGAGTCGGAAGTCATTGCCGAGGCGCACTACAAACTATCTCTTGCGTTGGAGTTTGCGTCCGTCACAACATCCGATGAGACTGGTGCAAATGCCAAGCGCGAGGATATGGACCAGGGCCTTCGCGACGAGGCTGTCAAGGAAATGGAGCTGGCAATCAAGAGCTTTCAACTGAAAATGCAAGCTAAGGAGGTAGAATTGGCGACCATGGCGTCTCCCGAAGACAACGAGTTTACGCGCAAGGAAATTGCCGACATGAAAGACCTCATTGTGGATATGGAGCAAAGAGTGCGTGGCCAATCCGTAATTGCTTCAAAAGTATGCATCTACTAACTGTAACACAGCTTGTCGACCTTCGAAAGAATCCCGTCGATGCGCAGGAACTCCTCGGTGGACCGGAAGGCAATGCGCTCGGCGGCATCTTTGGCGCTATGCTCGGCGAGTCTACCGCTGAAACAGCCGCGCGCGTCGAGGAAGCTAAGAAGACGGCCACTGATTTGACCAGCATGGTGCGAAAGAAGGACAAACCCGAGCCCGCATCCGAGTCCACCAATGGCAAGAGGAAAGCTGATGAGCCTGCCGAGACTGACGAAGAGTCGCCTAAGAAGGCAAAGGTCCAGGGGGAAGATGCTTGAGCTGAAGCCAGGAATCTGTATTATACTTTGACGTTGATTGTTTTTTTTTTTTCAATCTTTCTATTTAACCAGTATGCTGTTTTACGGCCGAGGTCGATCAAGGAGGCCCAGCGAGGAATGCTGGTGATATCCGGAGTTCAGGCGTCTTGAGAAACGGAAAATCGACCTCATTTTCCATACACGGTTTTCAATGGGAAATTGGAGTTTCCAAAGAAAAAAGAAAACCCGAGACAGGAGAGTCTTAGCTTGCTTTTTCAAGTCTGCAAGAAGTGTTTTGCTGTATTATTTTACCGTTCTCAATCGTGGTTTCCCTTTTACTTTTCTTTTGCACGTGCGTAACAGTGAAGCTTCGAATTAAACAAGAAGCGCTTATTTTTTTTTTGCCGACATGAAAAACATATATGCACCTATATACGCCAATTATTTGTCACAAACCCCCATAGTTCAAGTCCGCGAACTACCTTCCGGAAGATAGTCAATACAGTTGGTATCAGCCGCACACGAAGAGCATATACAAACACATCACCCCTACTGCCTCTGCAATGTTCCTTACAGCTTGAAATTTCCACTGGACATAGCCTTGGCAGCCTTGACTTTGTTGCCCTCCACATCTGTAATCTCACCCTTGCGATTGATGACCTTGACCCCGCCCTTCTTGAGGTCAGCAATCGTCTGCTCCTTCTTGCCCTTCGCGGCTCTCGTGCCGCCAGCGCCGCTATTGCCAGCCTTGCGGACACGCTCCTTGTGCTGTCTGCGCCGGCGCGTCTTGTCTTCGCGTGACATTTCTTGCTTGGCCATCGGAAGGCCGCTCTTTGAGACGACTTCGCCCTTGGCAGCTGTGTCTGCGCCCGCTTTGTATACCTCTTGTGGCGCCATGCGGCTACTCTCGCCGGCGACGCCTTGCGATGTCGTGGGCTGCGCGTCTTCCATGCTGACGGTGCCAACATCAGCCACAACGGAGAGCGTTGCTGCTGTGGGCTTGGGCTTGTAATGCCAGCTGCTGAGAGCGTCAAGCTTCCCGCAGACGTCCTTCCACATAGCCTCGACCTCCTTCTCCTCCTTTTGTAGCTTCTCGTCTGATTGGCTGACATAGTTGTCCGGATCAGCGTTTTTGATGTGCTCCTCCTCGTAGACTTGAGCGAGGCCCTTGCCAGACTTGGTATCTTCGATATCGACCAATCCACGACGGGTGCCGGCTGGTACGCTCTCTGTCTCTGGACGACGGCGTAGAACTTCGTCAAACTCTTGCGAAAGAATGCGTCTCTTGATGAGATCCTCAATGCTTTCGCTAATTTCGGGGGTAATAACAGGAACAGGCTTGCCAACGTGTTCAAAGTCAAGGTCTTGCTCAAGAAGCGAGTTCATAGGGCGATCAGCGGCGGCGGCCTCGCCAGATAGCGTCCATTCTCTTTTGGCTACAGACGCCGCTTCAAGTTTGCGAATCTCTTCTGCAAGCTTGGCCTGCCGGCGCTCATGAGCTGAGCGTCGTGATTTGGGATCGCCAGCAGATGCATCTGACATTTCCTCCCCGGAACCTTCCATGTCTGAATCGTCATCAAAGAGGTCTCGTCGGACATCAGCGATGGCTCTCTCTACGTCCTCGTCTGCAGGCTCTTCTGTCTTAGGCTCTTGCCTCTTGGGTTTATTTCCTCTGCCCTTTTTGGAGGGGGGAGCAAAAAAGTCTTTGTAAAAGATATCGTTGGCGTTGTTTTCAACATCGTCTTCTTCGGCAGCCTCTCCAAATCCAGCTTCGTCTTCGCTGTCCCCCTCTGGCGCGTCCAAGGCCATGTCTCCAAATGTAGGGCCGTCATCGTCGTCGTCTTCCTCGTCATCTTCGAGCTCTTCGTCCTCGAGATGTTTTGAATTGTCAGCCTTCGCGGACTTCTTGCTTTGTGCATTTGGATCGGCCGCCCAGTCAATTTCTTCCTCGTCGCTAGCTTGGTCTGTATAGGGATCTCCGCGGGTATCTTGGTCCTCGAACCACTGCGTCTCTTTATTGAAGTCGTCGATCGAAAAGAAACCGTCATTCAGGCCATTGGGGTCTTCAGCATAAGATTCTGCATCCCTGTCCTCATCCTGCCCTTCGGCTTCGTCTTCGGCTTCGTCTTCGTCTTCGTCCTCGTTTCCCAACTCAGCGTCTCCATCTAATTCATCATCGTCCTGTTCATCGTCATAGAATTCCTCCGTGTCGAGATCGACCCCATTTTCGCTGTCGTCTTCACCTTCTCCGCCCGAGACGAAATCATTGTCGCCTTCATCTTCGTTTAAATCAACGTCACCAGCGCCATTCGCTTCATCGTCTTCGCTCTCCGATTGCGCATCGATTTCTGCACTCTCGGTAATTATTTCGTTATTCTCCTCTAACTCCTCCAGGACAGAGTCTGAAAACTTCAGCACGCCGCCGATGATTCTCTTAGCCTGCTGCCACACCTGATTCGTCTCAAACCCGTCGACGTAAATTTTTCGCAGCTTTAGGACGTCTTCCTTTTCGCCACCGCGCTTTCGTTTTCTATTTTCTTTTTGGCGCTGTTGCTGCTCTTCGCCAACTTCAGTGGCAAAAGCCTCCAGGGTGTCCTTCAGCACGTTTAGTGACTCTGTTGGAAGGTCTGCGCCAGGTTGCAGGAAAATGTGTCGACTCTCAGGCTGCAGGCTCTTTAATAATGGCATAGAGCCTGCTGCAGTGTTCGATGAGGCCGGTGCCATATTTGATTCGGCTGTAAGAGTATGCGACGTCGACGTCAAGGACGATGCGGTGTCGGCAGCCATGCTACTGAATAAAAAAGTTGGTTGACGCTATAGTCCGGCAGGAAAATTTTTGGCGTAGCCGGCACCTCCCCACTACTAGTCGGCGGTTAGAACGCCGACGCCCCGGCAGCCTACACTATAGAAGATAGGTCTGATGGGTAATAAATTCTATTGCACTAAATATTGACAATGCTTACAAAACCAATATGAAAGTTAACAGAGGCTTAATGTGTATATGTTATTTATTTGAAAGCTTTCACAACTGTATGTCGTCATGGTATGGACAGGTAGAAGCACATAATCCAGATATATGCAAGTGCAAGAGGCAAATAAAATAAAATAAAAACGCCCTACAAAACGCCCTCCATGCATATAGTATAGTTTAGCCCATAGAACCAATCGGTGTATAGTTTAAAACCCTCTTCTACCTCCTGTACTCATCAATGTAATTTTTTGTTTCTTTTTCTTCTTGCCGCCGCCGCCGCCGCTAGTCGCTGTGGTGGTGGTCTGACTGGCGTCAGGGCTGGCGACATTCTCCATTTCTTGAATCGCATCCAGTTGCACTGACAAATCATTCGTGTCTAAAAATTCATCATCCTTCAACCATC
This sequence comes from Lecanicillium sp. S3808, assembly GCA_023628775.1. Lineage (NCBI taxonomy): Eukaryota > Fungi > Ascomycota > Sordariomycetes > Hypocreales > Cordycipitaceae > Lecanicillium > Lecanicillium sp. S3808. The sequence goes on along the minus strand of JAMAJY010000003.1, from coordinate 58,603 downwards.
CATCATCGGTATCACCAACCTGCGATACACTCATATCTGGAGAGCCAGGGACAGCGACTGTTCCCCATACTGTCCGTTGGGTTGATGGGCTGGTTGACATGGAAGCCAAGGGCGCGAATCCAGGTCTCGATTCCGGTGGCGTTGTGCTCGCTGCTCCGTTTAGTGGTTGGAACTCTGACATATCCATCGCTGGAGGGCGGTCCTCCTCTATTGGGCCAGAAGGGATGGCTACCCCTGATGAGCTCCGCAGTGCAGCAGCTTCGACGCGCTCAGCATCTAATCGCTCGCGCTCCTCTTGGGCTGCTTTATCCCTATTGCGCTTCTGGCGCTTTGATATCTCTGATGAGAAGGAGGACAAGATCTCTTCAGGGACTATGTCCGTCCAGTCACACTCTATAAAGCTGACGACACACCCATATGGAAGATGGCCTAAATACTTTGCTCGTTTCCGCATAGCATCGTCAACCACATGGCCTGTCGAAATGTGTTCAACCCTCGGCAGTAGAGTCGATGGGAACGATGAAAATGACCCGTACTTTGTCTTGAGTATGCGAATATCTAGCGGGGAGAGATAAAGATGAGGAGGGGTGCTATAAAAGTAGAAATCGGCGTCGGCCGATTGCTTTGTAGCGGCACGACCAGTGGTAGATACCGCCGATTCTTCGTCTCGTATGTCGGTAATGCGTTCCTTTCCAGCTTTAATTGCCTTTATGGCGCGTTGGGTCCATTCGCCATCTTGGCCGAAAAGCGTTTCGTCTTCTTTTTCTTGCTTTAGTAGTGAAGCAATTTCTTCATCGAATTGTTCATTTATGTACTCTCGCGTTCCTTTCATGATCCGGGCATAATCCAATACATTGGCAGCGAAATGCCAGGGAATATCGTCTTCGGAATTGAGCACTTCCGCGCTTCCATCTCGTGGCAATGCCAAAGTTGAATCGGCTTTTCTTGACATGAGCCTCAGAACAATATCATCTCCAACCCGAGGAAGTACACTCTCCTGGCCAGCGTAAAAGCGTACAGGTCGAACTTCGTTGAGGTAGACGCTGTCCTCACAGATGGGGCATTTCTTCCAGCGTGCGCCTTTCCCGGATCTAGCTTCATCGTCACTAGAAGACATGTTCATGAACCGAATCAAGCACGGAAGGCAGAATATGTGGCCACACTTGGCCATTCGCGGCGCAACCGGCTCAGAGAGACAAATCGGGCAAGATGCCCCTTGTGATTCGGCAGAGGCAATCACCTGCATAACGCTGGTCCATTCCAAAAATAGGTCGGCATCAGCGGCTTGTTTACCGTATTTGCCCTCAGGTGAAACAACAAAGCGATAGTTGGCATGGACATATCGTGATTTGTCAATGGCATGGTAACCAGATCCAGGGCCCCAGGTCGGCTGGCGCCGATGCGGGCGTGGGTGATAGCTGTGGTCCTGAAATGGCCGAGGTGAAGTATAATTCAATAAGTGTGTAATGGAAGTCTGTCCGCGACGACTCGAGGGGTTACGGACAGCTCGCAGCTCCGCCATGGCGTCATCCCCATCGAGAGCTTTGTTTCTTCGTTCACCCATGCTAGGCCTTCGCTGATTCTTGTGTTGCTTTCGAGAACCCTGGCCTTTTCTAGGCATAGGTTGTGGTGTCGAAGCTCCAGAAGAGGCCGGCGCGGGGCGACGCGAGAAATCGTTACTTGAGGTAGACGGCCCTGCGGGCGCCGGTGGCGGGTAGTTTGAAGCTGGTGGGAGGGACTTGCCCGAACTCGCGCCTGATTGATTCATGATATTCTGTTTACAGCTCGGTAAGATAAAGCGAGCTGAATGGTGACCATCTAATCTTTCGTTGGTCGATACCCCCGGAGGAATGGATACAACAGAACCAAGGTTTCTCGCCACTCTCGTGTTCAACAAGGTAACTTATCCACCCTTTGTGTTCCGTTGGGTAGAAGCGCAGATAGGCTTGTGCGTATAGCAATATGAGAATATGGGAAGATAGTTTTCGATAGTGCAGAAGGGGTCCAACTGGGACGGACCCCGGATATGATGTTCAATCATCAGATACGCGTAGATGGTTAAGTCTATGGCGGGGCAGGTCGGGACAAAAGCCATAGAGTCCGTCACGTGTTACGTCAGTGGACTTGGAGCACTCGACTCGGGATCCTCCGTCGCGACATGCCTAATATTACCTTGTGCCGCGCATGGAATGCGAGGAAGCCTTAGCAAAAAAAACTTTCCAATTGCCACAAGATATGTATTTATTCAATAGTCAGAGCGCTGAGTCCCAGGGCGCATCGTGATGATATAATATGCTATATTCAAAAGAGACTACGACGTATGGTACAAGCAACCGCGTACAGCCGCTACATACATCATGGAGGTCTGGAATTGTGGGACGTGGAACTATATGAATTGCCTTCATGACACAACAAAGCCTTTAAACCTTTAAACCAGTGCTCGAACAAGCTTGGCGCGAGCGAGAAAAGTTGTTAGTTATAGGCGACGGCACATTGATAATCGGACTACATTAGATGACTCAGTATATGAGCCTATCATGAATTACCTAGGTATATATGATACATATCCGATAACTACCGCCGTCTTGGGGAATCACTTAACATAGGAACAACAGATAATAAATCAACCAGACAAAATAAAAGGACAAGCCTCAGCCGACGCTATTACCGGGCTCTTTCTCGATCAAAAAACTTTTTTTTACGCAAACTTGTGTTTGATCTTGCTCAACATCGCCCTCAGGCCGCCCTTCTTCTTCTTATCCTCGGCAGCCTCAGAAGATGCCTCCGCAGGCTTCGCACTCGAGCCGTTGGCGGCACCTTCAGACTTGGCTGGCGTGCTCTGGGGCTCATTCTTTGCCTGATCAGCATCAGTCTTGGGCTCCTTCTTTGCCTGGCCAGCATCAGCCTTGGGCTCCTCCTTTCCTTGGCCAGAATCGGTCTTGGATTCCTTCTTTGCCTGGTCAGCATCAGCCTTGGACTTGTCCGCGGCTTTAGAAGCCGCTGCTGCCGCCGCTGCCGCCGGCGTAGGGGCGGTCTTGTTGTCAGCCGGCTTGCTCTCGACGGGCTTGCTCTCGACCGGCTTGCTCTCGACCGGCTTGCTCTCGACCGGCTTGCTCTCGACCGGCTTGCTCTCGACCGGCTTGCTCTCGACCGG